>BSBK01001572.1:3502500-3674931 GCA_027943335.1 Chamaecyparis obtusa
AGATAATGTTCACTATAACAGCAAATGAACCTATGATTGCGAAAAAGTGTCAAAACGCCTGATTCCAAACCTTAGGATTGCAAAGAAGTGAGTGACCGGTTCTAGACTCAATTGTCTTAGCAAAACTAGCAGGTATCAAATCCAAATCCTTCAGTTGCCGAAGAACCAAGGAAAGAACACTATGATCCGATGGTTGCAAAAACTAATACAATTTACAAGATTAGGAGAATACCAGATTGATATGGATCTTGATGAATCTGATATGCCCCGAGTGATGATTGATTTTCCCTGAGTGATGAAGACTTTTGATGAATCAGTAACTAGACGTGGTTGTTGTCTTGATTACTGAGGAAAGATTGATAGAATTTGATTTACAAACTTTGAATGATGTGCAATACCATGCCCCCTTTGGGATTAAAATTGAAATCTGACAAGAAAAAGTCAGTGTTGATAGTTCAGAAGCATGCTAATTGATTGGAAAAGTGGTTATACACGTTCAAGAATGCATTATGCATCGTTTAGAGGTCCAAAAGACCAAGTTTGACTAGGTTTGACCATGAGTTGACCAAGTTGAAATTTTGATAGTTTGATGGAAGATAATCAGTTAAGTTGAAAAATGGATTTCTACTATGATTGAAGGTTGATTATGCAAGCAGTAGTTAATAATATGAATGATCTTAGATTTTGATTTTGATCCTGAAAAAAGATTCTACCTGCTATTTCGTTGGAGGAACCTTCGTGTGAGATTCAGCTCTTGTTAGATTTGAAGATGCGAGTGGAGAATTGTTTAAGCATTGAAGTTCATTTAGCCATTGTGAGATATGCAAACATGCAAAATGCAAAGAGACATGCAAAATGAAATGCAACCTAAGACCTAGGACCTACTCACTGATCATGTGTCGATCTGTTATCATCATTGAACTTTTAGGTAACCAGATAAATCAATACAATGCCTACTAGCCATGAAACCATAGACATATTAATATTCATTTTATTTTCAGAATGTCAGATTAGATACAAGCACCAAGGCACAAGTGCCAAGATGACCTAAGTATCATGTCCATTTTGATATAGCAATTTGCATTTAACATACAAATCAAACAGTCAAGAGATCATTCTAAATCCAGTGTGAATTACCCGTAGTGACCCTTTATCATTCACATCCTTAGGTAAGATCATGTTTCACAATAGGAGAAAGAACTCACTCAAAAAGACAATAGTTAGATCAATACTTCTTTGAATCATCCGGGTATCAATGGTCGAGGTACGCATGGCCATCCAATTCGAGATAGAGGCTCTTACAGTCAAACACCATTTCAATCCAAAATTTTCAAAGTTGTTAGATTTTCACATACAAGCAGAGACAAAGAAAAGATTATGCCCCCAGTCATCACTCTCTAAATCCTGTAAAGGACATCATCGAAGGGCTCGAAAGGACACAATATGCAAAAATCTCAATGCAAATCAGTAAGCATACAAAGAGATAAAAGTATGTAAAAGCATAGATTGTTTTCAGTTTGATGTTTGATTGTGTTGTTGTTGATGCAAAATCCTTTCTGGAGACAAGACTGACTGACTGACTCACATGAAGCTTCAAAGGACTCTAACTAGGGATGACTCAGCTGAGGTATACTAGAGGCCATAGGATATGACATTGATTGCCCCCAAGTTTGAACATTGATAGGATACAGATGCTTGAGCAGATTGGTGTACAAACTGACTTATTGAAAACTGGAAATGCAAAAACAAACCGAGAGATATGTACAAACTAAAGCAAGACTAAAAGTTGGGAAAGACCAAGATTGCACTGATAGGCAGAGCATTTTGAAACAAGTGGCACCCATTTGCCAAGTTTTCACCATCTTGGCAGAGATTCTATTTTTGCTACCAAGGCGCCTGTTTCCAGGTTTTCACCAAGGCACTATTTTTTTTTTGTTTTTTGTTTTTTTTTCATTTTTTTCAATTTTTTTGTACTTTTCATTTTTTTTATTTTTTTGTGAATCATCAAGGCACCTATTGCTAGGTTTTCACCAAGATGTTAATCTTTTTAGGACTTTTTCTGATTTTTATAATTTTTTCAGGATATTTTACCATAGACTGAATGCCTTAGGCATAGAATTTCTTCAGATGGAGAATGTTGATTGGTTCTCAGAGCTATTCTCCTTCAGTCATTGAGAGTTGATAGGCACCAGAGCCAAAAGTAGCAGTGATAACAGAGGGACCCATTCAATTAGGTTCAAACTTCCCCTTGTGTTCTCGATGGAATTGATTTTTAGGATTTTCTCTCAAGACTAGATCACCAACCTAAAATTCTCTGTGTCTGACTTTCTTGTTGTAGCCTCTAGACATTCTCTTCTGATATACTCTAAGATGATCATACACTACTTATCTACGCTCATCTAGTAGTTCAAGTTCTTGCAACCTAGACACTTTGTAGTTATCATCAGTTACTAGACCATGCATTTTGATTCTTAGTGATGGGATTTCAACCTCAATAGGTAGTACCGCCTCAGACCCATAAACTAAAGTGAAAGGTGTAGCCCCAGTAGGTGTTCTAATACTTGTTCTGACACTCATTCTGATGCTTGTTCTGATACTAGTTCTAATACTTGTTTTAGTACTGGTTCTGATACTGATTCTAATATTGGTTCTGATACTGGTTCAGATACTTGTTCTAATACTGGTTCTGATACTTGTTCTGATACTTGTTCTGATACTTGTTCTGATACTTGTTCTGATACTTGTTTTGATACTTGGTATACTTGATAGCATCTTTTTCTATTGCAAACTCCCAAGTAAGATCATATCATGCAGTCCCAATGTCTAGCAAGGTGGAGAACAAGAGGGATTGGCAAGTTGGTAGAAGAGACGGAAGACAAGAGAATGAAAGAGAATGAAGGGAAGAAATCCTCAAGGTAAAACTCCTCAAGAATACCCAAGCTAGGGAAAAAATTTCATGTAAAGTGCATTTGGACAAGCAATGAAAGGCCAGCGTAATGCTAAAGAAGGACAGGATGTAGTCCAAAGGAGTAGACATGTCAAGAGGCTTCATAGCACCATGTTTTACTCTTTCTTTCTTTTTTTTATTAGATCAAGACCAAAGGGGAAAAGGATAGCGATAGGTGAAAATGAATGGAGGAAAATAGACATGAAGGATAAACAGGAAGGGAATGAAAGCAAGATCATCATAAGATAGCTCACAAAATAGCCAAATGTTCGTGTATAGGTCAACCTTGTCAAGATCAAAGAGAGAAGATGGAATAGATGAAATATGTAGAAGAACTACGCATGATGCCTGATTGTTAGGTTTTCATCACGGTACTTATCTAAGGTGCCACAAGGGAGTGGTTTTCACCATAGGATGAATTTATTTCTCTTTAATTTTGCTACCAAGGCACCTGTTTCCAGATTTTCACCAATGCACATTTTCAATTTTTTTTAATTTTATTTTTTATTTTTTCTGAATTTTTGGAAGAAGGTAAGCTTTTTAGATAATGCTCCTTGAAAGGATAAACCATGATATGCCAAGGATTCAAGATGATATGCTCAAAAATGTTGATAGGGAGAGGGAGATGGAAGAGAAAATGGAGAATAAGGTTTTATGTAAAGCGAGTGAGGTTTGAAGATAGGAGGAATAGGAAAATGAGGAAAAAGGATAGAAGGTAGAAGGATAATGAATGGAAGGATTGTGAAAAGGTAAATGGAAAGGAAGGAAAGATCAACATCAACACACACCTTGAAGGGTGACGAGAGGGTGGAGGAAATGTGAATGAAAGAATATGTGAAGGAATATGGTGAATGGATAGCAGAGGTTGTAGTTTAGGCACATGGAATGGAAGAATGTTTTTGGAAGAAGATGAAGTGGAAGTCTTTGGAAGCTTGAATGTCAACTTCACTTTTTTCTCAACACTAGACTCTTTCAAGAGAGACTTTGGAATTCATATAGCCATAGGCTTTTTATTTCCTTTTGATGATCTAGAGAGAATATCTTCAATGATGGATTTTGTAACCCATACTTGTCTTTTAGTTTTTTTCTTAGATATCTCTTTTGACTTGATGTTTCTGTGTCAATTAGAGGAGACATGGTGATCTTTTTTTTTTTATGGATTCTCTTATTACTTCTTTTTCTTGTATTGAACATTCAAGTTACTTCCAAAAGACTTGGGACTTGTGGAAGAAGTAGGATATGACTGGTTCATATGGGTGGGTGGATGAAAAGGATTCAAGGGTATGCATCTATGTTGATCTTGAGGAAAGATAGGAGATGGAGGGATGTAAGGACCCAAGATGGATGGCGAATTAGGAGAGTTAAGAGGGGAAAGTGAAGGGACATAAGGACCCAAGATGGAAGGTAGATGTGAAGCCTTTAATAGTGGTGGAAGAGGTCCAAGGATGGAAGTGGAAGATGCAAAAGGATAATCAATAAGTTCATCAGCATCTATATGACAACCAAGGATATCAGCATCTTTAGAGTGAGTATTAGAATTTTCAATAGAATCGTGGACATCTTGAATATGAGCACCTTCTTTGATAGGATTGTTCAAAGCTTGCAAAGACTTAGGAAGAGTAGAAAGTGGAAATGAACATGGAGTGGTAGAATAAGAAGATGGAAGACTTTGATCTTGACAAGGATCTTTGGATAGCACAAGCGTACAATTTTTTTCTTGATTTTCAATAGGCTTAACATTGGAAGTAACAACACCATTTGTACCAACCTTAATGGAAGTATCATCTTTGGAAAGTGCAAGTGTAGTAAGGTTATTTTGATTGTTAATAAGCTCAACAGTGTAAGTAGTAACTTGATCTTTCTTAGGAGAAGACTTAAGACATGGTGGAATGCATGAAAAAGGGTGTGCAGGATCAAAAGAACCATGAAGTAGATAAGAGACATTGGGAAAATGAGTGGATGACATGGAGGGTTCTTGATCTTGATCTTTCTTTATGTTCTTTTCTTCATCATTTTTAGAGTCCTCTTAACATGGAGCCACTTCTAAGGACAAGGAAGCATGTTGGGATTGTATGGAAGACTTTGGAAGAGATGGTGGAGGACTAGCTGGAGTAGGAATTATAGCATATGAAGGCTTAAGCTCTTTAGGTTTAGCATCATTGAAAGTATTTGCAGCCAGGTGAAGGTTAGCTTGAGTTTCTTTAAGAGGTAGCCCTGGAGGATAACTATAGGGAACTGCATGAAAAGTATCAGGGCTTGTGTCGGATGAAGGTTCTGTGAAAGATTTGAAAGACTCAGAAGCTTTAGGAAATGTACGGGTATTGGAGGAAGTAGGGGATGGAAGGGAACCATCACAAGATAAAGGTCCAACATTAATATGATCTTTCTTGAGAAGATAATCTTTATTTTTGGCAGGAGAGTCCTTAGGAGAAGGATTCTTATAATATTGATGCTTCAAGCTAGCATGATGCATTTTATAGTCCTCAGCAGTAGTAGATGGATCATAATCAAGGTATTGTCCACAAAAGCCATCAAAATCTCTTTCAAAATCAAAATCATATGGATCACCATCACGATCTATCCAATGTGACATCCCATTTCCAGTAAGCAGGAACACACGATGAGGAGGACTCTTAAGAACAGAGGTGTCATAGGTATCATTATATTGTCTATCATCATAGTCATCATAGTCTCCAAAGCTAGATGTGTCACTCTCCATGGAAGAGGTATCATAAGGGTTATCATGTTGCTCAAATTCTATCCGGGGGCATGGTGACATGTACAAGTCTTTATCAAATGGAAAAGGGCATAGAGCTTCCATGGAGAACTCTTTAGGTTCCTTTTCTTTCTTAAGATTGTTAAGTTCAACTTGCATAGCATGCAGCTGCTTCATCATAGTGGTGATTAAAATTTCTTCCTCATGTGTACTGATTCTTTGAGACATGTATACTGATTTTCAATGGCTACTGCTCTATTCTTGACACAATGATTTGTTCGACAGATTCTGGAAATAGGCTGAAAAAGCTAAATATCTGGCAATTTTGATAATTTTTTGACAACTTTCAAAAATTTCCCAAATGACACTCCGTAGACTTGTACGACAGTGGATATGCTATGAAATGATAGTTGCAAAACTCATATGATAGTTGGGTAGCAATGAAACGACAGTTGCAAAACTCATATGACAATTGGGTAGCAATGAAATGACAATTGAAAATCTCATACGACAGTTGCAAGATTTTGACTTTGAGAATTTGCTGGCATGGAAACTCATACGACACTGGGTACTCAATCATACGACAGATGGGTTGTAATGAAATGACACTTGAAAATCTCATACGATAGTTGCAAGATTTTGACTTTGAGAATTTGCTAGCATGGAAACTCGTATGACACTGGGTACTCAATCATATGACAGATGGGTTGTAATGAAATGACACTTGGAAAAACTCATATGACTTTTGACTTCCTGAAATGATTTTTGACTCCAGAAAGGATTTTATGTCAATTTTTACAAAATTTTGAGTTTGCATATTTTGATTATTTGCAAATTTCAATATCCAGATTTGAGGATTGTAACAGATTTGTTCATTTTCAGTAACCAGATAGATAAACAAGCATGCAAAATAGCAAGCACGTGATTTCAAGCATGTCTGAAAATAATGAACAAGGGCAAAAGCAACCTTGCACATGAACAATCAAGTGACTTATTCATTCTAATCTTTAGAAGTGCTAATTGTGTATGTTACAAGAATGTTTTGCAATAACGCACATATACCCTATAAAATGAAAATTTGGCCTCGCTAGGGTTTTTAGTAATGGTTTGACTCTGCAACTTTTATGATCCAAAGGGGTGAACTCCAATCCCGGCGCACCAGAGTTTTGACACAGTCTAAGAACTTAATCTTCAGGAGCTGCTAGGGAGATCTGACAACCCAACACTGAACCATACCCATGGAGATTTCTTCCATAAGGTCATTTATATAGCGGCTATCACTACCATGGTGAAAATGGCTATTACCGCTTGAGGTTCCGTCAATGCAGTTTTCCCTGTGAAGGGATTGTCCACTATGGTTAACCCTCTCTAAAGGTGACTCATAGTATGATACCACAAGGGGACTTGGCTCTAGATCCAAGGTTTTGATGCCTCTTCACTTTTAACCCAAACAAAGTAAGCAGATTAATCCGACACACTAAGACAAAGTTTTGCTTCACCAAGGTCTATGATGTTAACTCCACGTGATCTATTAACCTCTCTGGGGAGAGAATGTATCAATCAATAAGAGAAGGTGCACTAACCAATTTTGATTCACCAAAGCTCGTGATGTCAACCCCACGTGATCTATCAACCTCTCCGGGGAGAGAATGTATCGATCAATAAGAGAAGATGCACTAACTGAGTAGAATGTGAAACGCACTAAGTATCCTCCCTACCTACAAGGATTCTATCATCAAGAAGGATTTCACTGGGAATCCAATCTCTCAAGAATCATGAATAGTGTTCATAGGGCCTAATTACTATGTGAGCACAGATGTATGTTTCCAAAAGTAAATCTACCAAAAGTACCCAAAAAGTAGAAAGAGGAACACTTAACACCTCACACAAGTGAATATGAGATGAGTCCACAAGGTGGAACACTTAACACCTCACACAAGCTAAAAATGAGTCCCCAACTTAGAAAACAAGTGAGTTCCTAAAAGCACAAAAGGGTTGCCTGGTGAAACAATTAATGCTTCTCTCCTATAGACCCCTCCCTTTTATGGCACTGAGATTGCAACCACAAGGCGGAATGAGGGGCCGGCGGATTAGCGAGTCCAATAATTCAAGATAGCAATCAAGATCAATCACAAGTAATCTAAGACTGCTAATAAATACTTAAGGTGTCACAACCTAGTATCAATTATGCAAGTGTGTAAAACAAAAGCATGAAAAGAATCACCCAAGCTAGACACGAGAGATTTATTTTAAGCCCAAATCAAAATATTATTAGCACAAGTGGAATACCTAAGATCCTCACAATGCACTTAGTAGATTTTTACCTAATTTTTAGCAATTTATGCAATTGTTCCAATCAAAACCAGTAGGTGTCAATCAAAAATAGAGAATTTCAATTGTTAAGATTAGCCGTTAGTCAAAATCTGAAAACCCAATATGACAAACTACCCTGAAAAATGAAATGACAATTGAAACCTGATGTTGAAACTCATACGACAGTGGGTCTGTTACCAAATGACAGTCTGAAAACTCGTACAATAGTGGGTCTGTTACCAAATGACAGTCCAGAAACTCCTACGACACTGGGTGTCTGATGAAATGATAATCCAGCCTCCAAACAATAGTGGGTGCCTGATGAAATGATACTCGGTCAACTGTCGTACGATAGTGGGTTCAAACTCATATGACTTTTGTCAGAAACTCATACCAAGATTGTACGAACAAAAAATAAAAATCATATTTTTGCAATGAAACTAAGGAGAAAAAGATAGAAATTGATAGAATTGAATTGGAAACCCGTTTCAGGGCCCCATGGTGGGCACCAAAAATGTGTGTGAATTTTGTACCTGATCTGTAGACACAACACTTTAGTAAAACATTAGAGGTTAGCTATAATCAAAATCGTGCAAAATTGAAATCTAATTTAACCAAGTGATTTACTGCCTTCTAATAGGTGTGAGATTGATGTTCTCATATTGTTCTCGAGATCAGTGACCTAGACGACACCTAAATGAAGAATTTGAATGCAAAACTGATATGAAATATGAATGCAATTAATCTTTTTTTTTTTGGTATTTTCTATGCAATAATAATGAAAAAAACTTGATATGAAATCTATGCTAATATGAAAATTGATCTACGATATTCTAAATGATCTAACAATGATATGAAAAAGAATCTAAATGAATGTAAAAAAAACAAATTGATCTCACAATAGCCTTGATTCGCAATAAGCTTTGATTCTCCAAATTCCAATTCTCCAACGTGATTGTGCAAAAATATGAGATGCTCTGGATGCAAATTTGAGAGATGAATTATGAAGAGCTAAGCCTTGTTTTTATAAAAATTCAGGGCTTTGGAGGTGCATGGAAGAAAGCCAAAAATCACTCAGATTAACTCAGCTTAATTTTTGAGTTATCTGATAATAAAGATAATTTAATTCACAAAAACATGCAAATCATGCAAAAATAGCTTTTTAACTCAAATTAGAAGTTTAGATCAATTTTAAAACTCAAAAAGGATGTTGAGTTCTAAAAAGTCAAACACTTTGCATTGATTTTCTGATTTGGAGTTTAACTGCTCTTTGATTGTGCACATGGATAATTATGAATTAATAAATAAATAAAGTGATTTATTCTCAACTTAACTGATTTTTGAAATAAAACAATTGATTTATGGGTTAATCAATTATTTTTCAAACTTTTATTAAAAACTATATTTCTAAATAATGACAACTTGCTTTAATTAATTAAATAAAAATTTAATCAATTATTCATAGGATAGTGGATTTATTGTCAAAATTAAATAATATAATTAATAATAGATAAAATTAAATTTAATTACACAATTAAGTGGCAAGATATTAAATCTAATTAATTAAATATGAAAATATTCAATTAATCAAACTTAGGATAAATGTGATTTATCGCCAAATAATCATTAAATTAAAGATAATTAAGATAATTAGGAATATTGCTAGGAATATTCCCTGATGCAGAATTTAAGATAATCAATTATGATTTGATGATGTTTAGATGTGCCTTAGGTTAGGACTTCTATGTTGATTTCGTTCGATGTGTCGATATAGAAGATTAATGAACTTATAGCCCATTTTTGGGGTATTACAGGCAGGTTCACAGACCATACAATTGATACTCGAGTTGTATATATTAACTTTGAATTATGATACTTAGGGAATTCAACACAATGAAACACTCTATTTAATAGAATATCTAGAAGACTAATTAAAAACATATAACTTATAATCACAAATAAAAAGAAATGGCACTTATCTTTATTGATGTTGAAAAACTTGTACATAAGAGTTCATAGTTGCAGTTGTTTATGAAATTCTATTCTATGAAAATGTATCTTGTATTATCTTAACATTTTACATTATGTATATATATATGTGTGTTTGAGTGGCTTTCACACCTCTTTAGGGTTAAAAGACAAAACCCTTATTACAAATTATTTTGAAAAATAATAAACTAACTAAAAAATAACTACCTAGCCTTCAGATTTGGGTCTGGTCGAAAAACCAAAACACCTCATGCAAAGCTAAGATTCTCATTGGAAATAGGAAATTTGATTTCCCAAACTAGGTCTTTTTTAAATTTTTTAAATTCGACCATCTTCAGCCTCTATCAGCATCATCTTTGTAGCAGGTAAAAATTCATGCATTTTCTAAAGGTTTTGATCATAGAATTTTGATTATTCCTGTCACAGAGCTTCCTTTCTTAATCTCTCAACTTTGAATTGAAAATTAATGTAATTTTTTCATCCCATTTCATCTACTCCATCATTAATTATTGGGCATGGAGTTTAAGAGGCCATTTTTTAGGATTTTATCACTATATAGGACTCCAAATTTTACCCTAAATTTAGAGCTCCAATAGGCTCTTTCTGGGGACATATGCTCCATGTGAGCATAGGGAGATTCCAGCTATCTCTGGAAGAAGCTGACCAAGTGCAAAGTCCATTAGGATATAGAGTCACTGCATATTTCAATAATGAAATCAAATCTCATTCGGTGGACCCAGGCCACCAAAACATGGAATCAACATTTTCCCCTATAAAACACTTGATTCTGACCATGTAACACTTTGGATTTCCTGAATACAATGCCATTATTTTTGTGAACAATACTTGTTTCTTTATCAATGTATTTTTTTGTATTCTCTTTTTGTTTTTCCTTTGAGAAATCATCAGATGCACTTTGGTCCTTATCAAATGAAAGCTTCCTATGGTCATGCATGTGACCAGTCATATAATCATTAGAATAAATCATCTTCGCATGATTGTCCTTTTCAATATAATTTTCTATGTCTCCATATTTAGAATGTTGATTATGTTTGTCTAATCCAAACTCTTCTTCAGGCATATGGTGCAACAGTTGTTCATATAATGGTTTTAAATATGGTTCATGTCGAGGAGACACTTCTTCACATATACTAGGACTATGGTCAGGTGTGATATTTGAGAAATCTTCAAAACTATCATTTAATCTATTTCCCCCATCATGCTTGGATGATTCCATCCCATCTTCACATATTTGGTGTACCTCCAACTCAAAGGATGAACTAAAATATATCTCACCCTTTGAATGCACTTCATGAGTTTCATCAAATTTAAAATTAGGACTATTATCTTCATTATGATGCTGATGGATTCCATTGCAGAAATGATCCTCTTCAAACAATGGATTCGATAACATAGAGAAATCAGACATATCTTCATCTACTTCCTCTTCAAACAATGGATTCAAAAAGATAGATAATTTATACACATCTTCTTCTTCTTCCTCTCTACTAAACTCACCCTTTCTAGAATCATATACTTCATCAACAAGACATGTGTCTCTCTCATCAGGTTTATCTTCTGTTGTTTCAAAAAATTTCTTATCCTTGTGAATTGGAAAATATTTTGAGCCATTTTTGTGTACATGCCTTTGATATTCCTTATCCAACAAATCTAAAAAAATTTCTGCACTGAGAAAGGATTCTCACTCATTGTCTTTATTGTCTACATCTACTTTATGTACCTCATTGTCAGAAGATTTGGCTACATATAAATCAATTAGTGGTTCACTATATTTCATATTTTCTTCTTTGATGAATGTGCCACAAAGTAAATGCTTGATTCTTAGAGGTAGGTAGCCTTGGTTAAAATTATCACCTTCTTCATATCTTTTAAAAGAAAAATTTGAACCAGGCTCTAAATCTATATTGCAACTTTGATTTTCTTCCCACTCATAGCACACATTGTTTTCTTCTTGATTTCATATTTCATGCAATTCTCATCATGGTTGTATTCCTCTTCAAAAATATTATCAGATTTTTGTACCACCTCTATATGTTTTCCTTTTCCTTCATTATATTCTTTTACTTTCTAAAAAAGAAGCTTCAAATTATGGTCATCTAAAGTGACTCTTAAATCATCAAGTTTTCTTCAAAATTCCCTGCTTGAAGGTGTGATATTTGATGGTATCTCCAAATGGAAACCCATCATTCTTATGAACAAATGGGTTGCAGACTCACCCTTTTTTCTTTCTATATTGAAAAATTCATCTAAGGGAGACATGTAAGATTCTATTTCCATAGTGCAATTCTAATCTTCATTATGCTCATAATACATGTTATCTTCTTCATCATTGGTATAAGGAAACATATCAAGAAACCACTACTCAAATTGCCTCCATGACTAAATGGACTGAGTGGGTAATGATTCATATTGCTCTCTTGCATTATCTTCTAATGTCTTGACAAATAGTTTCATTGCCTGATCTTCTGCAAAAATCTCATCGTTCTCTATAAATGCATAAAATGCATCCAAATGTTTAACTGCTGATTCATTCCATTCTCCATGGAACTTTGGTACAAGTTGCAAAAACTTAGGGAGCAACTTAAAAGGAATACAATGGAAACTCTTGAGATCTAATGGCCTGATACCATCTGGAATAAAAAAATTTCTCTGAAATGGTTATTTATTCTGATACATTCTAAATATCTAAATTGGTAGTAACTTGTTTCTTTATACATTAGGTTCTTGACAATAGAGTCGCCACCTCTTTCAAAGAGGAAACTTTAGTTATGTCCTTTTGGGTCTTCTTCCTTAGTAGAGTCACTAATTGAAATGCTTTATTGAATAGAGTCACCACCTCATTTGAAGAATGTCATACTTCTAGGTTCTTTCTTCATGTAGAGTGTACTTCCAAACAAACTAATATAACTACTATTTGATTTTGATCTACAAAATTTGAAATTCTAGGTAACTTCACAATATATATTGTGAGCAACTCTCCCGAGTAAAGTCGCCAATTTGTTGGTGCCCAAAAATGATGGTTTATATTTGGCCAACTAACATGTACAAATTGATACCTCTGTAATTTTGGGTTAATCAAGCCAAGGCTAGTAGGCCTAATTTCACTTTGAACTATTTAATTTTCTTTATCGCACAACTACGTACATAAACAAACAAAGTACCTCCAAATGTGGTGAATGATCCTTTGAGGAAAGAAATTAATCTACTAAAAATCTCTATTCTATAATACTTGACTAAATGGATTATACTAAAAAATTAAAAGTAATGCTTTTGAAATAATGATTTAATGATCTATAAACCACAAAGTATGAGCCAAATGACAATTTCCAAATAATGATTAGATCACTGCCTTCTAAATACTTGGGTTATAGAGTAAAAAAACTTTCAATCCTACCTACGATCAGAGACGGTTTTAAAAAACTTGCTTTAATTAGACAAGACCATCACTTCACGGGCTTCCACTTGACTTATAATTCAAATAAATTTACACAACTAATCCTATTGAATTTAACTCAAATTAAGATACCGATAAGAACAATGGCAAGTTCACAGACCATACAATTGATACTCGAGTTGTATATATTAACTTTGAATTATGATACTCAGGGAATTCAACATAGTAAAACACTCTATTTAATAGAATATATGAAAGACTAATTGAAAACATATAACTTATAACCACAAATAAAAAGAAATGACACTTATCTTTAATGATGTTGAAAAATTGGTACATAAGAGTTCATAGTTGTAATTGTTTATGAAATTCTATTCTATGAAAATGTATCTTGTATTGTCTTTAAATTTTACATTATGTTTGTGTGTGTGTGTGTGTGTGTGTGTGTGTGTGTGTGTGTTTGAGTCGCTTTCACACCTCTTTAGGGTGAAAAGACACAACCCTTATTACAAATTATTTTGAAAAATAATAAACTAACTAAAAAATAACTACCTAGCTTTCGGATTTGGGTCTGGTCATAAAACCAAAACACCTCATGGAAAGCTAAGATTTTTCCTACAAATAGGAAATTGATTTCTTGAACTGGGTCTTTTTTAGATTTTTAAAATTTGACCATCTTCAGCCTCTGTCGGCATCATCTTTGCAGCAGGTCGAAATTCCATCATTTTCTAAAGGCTTTGATCATAGAATTTTGATTGTTCCTATCACAAAGCTTCCTTTCTTAATCTCTCAACTTTGAATTTAAAATTAATGTAATTTTTTCATCCCATTTCATGTACTCCATCATTAATTATTGGGCATGGAGTTTAAGAGGCCATTTTTTAGGATTTTATCACTATATAGGACTCCAAATTTTGCCCAAAATTTAGAGCTCCAAAAGGCTCTTTCTGGGGATGTATGGTCCATATCAGCATAGGGAGATTCCAACTATATCTGGAAGAAGCTGACCAAGTGTGAAGTCCATTAGGCTATAGAGTCACTGCATATTTCAATAATGAAATCAAATCTCATTCGGTGGCCCCAAGCCACCAAAACATGGAATCAACATTTTCCCCTATCAAACACTTGATTATGATCATGTAACACTTTGGATTTCTTGAATACAATGACATCATTTTTGTGAACAATACTTGTTGTTTTATCAATGTATTTTTTGGTATTCTCTTTTCATTTTTCCTTTGATAAATCATCAGATGCACTTTGGTCCTTTTCGAACAAAAGCTTCCTAAGGTCATGCATGTGACCAGTCATATAATCATTAGAATAAATCATCTTCATGTGATTTTCCTTTGTATATAATTTTCTGTGTCCATATTTAGAATGTAGATTATGTTTGTCTAATCCAAACTCTTCTTCAGGCCTATGGTGCAACACTTGTTCATATAATGGTTTTATACATGGTTCACATTGAGGAGACACTTCTTCACATATACCAGGACTATGGTCAGGTGTGATATTTGAGAAATCTTCAAGACTATCCTTTAATCTATTTCCCCCATCATGCTTGGCTGATTCCATCTCATCTTCACATATTTGGTGTACCTCTGGCTCAAAGGATGAACTAAAATATATCTCACCCTTTAAATGCACTTCGTGAGTTTCATCAACTTTAAAATTAGGACTGTTATCTTCATTATGATGCTGATGGATTCCATTGCATAAAGGATCCTCTTCAAACAACAGATTCGATAACATAGAGAAATAAGACATATCTTCATTTACTTCCTCTTTGAACAATGGATTCAAAAACATAGAGAATTTAGACACATTTTCTTCTTCTTCCTCTCTACTAAATTTACCCTTTCTAGAATCATATACTTCATCAACAAGACATGCATCTCTCTCATTAGGTTTATCTTTTGTTGTTTCAAAAAATTTCTTATCCTTGTGAATTGAAAAATATTTTGAGTCATTTTTGTGTACATGCCTTTGATATTCCTTATCCAACAAATCTGAAATTTGTTGTAAATTGAGAAAGGATTCTTCCTCATTGTCTTTATTGTCTGCATCCACTTTATGTACCCCATTGCTAGAAGATTCAACTACATATAAATCAATTACTGGTTCACTATATTTCATATTTTCTACTTTGACGAATGTGCCACAAAGTAAATGCTTGATTCTTAGAGGTAGGTAGTCTTGGTTAAAATTATCACCTTCTTCATATCTTTTGAAAGAAAAATCTAAACCAGGCTCTAAATCCATATTGCAAATTTGATTTTCTTCCTACTCATAGCACACACTATTTTCTTCTTCATTTTCATATTTCATGCCATTCTCATCATGTTTGGATTCCTCTTCAAAAACATTATCAGATTTTTGTTCCACCTATATATGTTTTCCTTTTCCTTCATTATATTCTTTTACTTTCCAAAAAATAAGCTTCAAATCAAGGTCATCTAAAGAGACTCTTAAACCATCCAGTTTTCTTCAAAATTCCCTTCTTGAAGGTGCGATATCTAATGGTATCTCCAAATATAAATCCATCATGCTTATTAAGAAATGGGTTGCAGACTTGCCCTTTTGTCTTTCTACATTGAAAAATGCATCTAAGGGAGACATGTAAGATATTGTTTCCATAGAGCAATTTTTATCTTCATTATGCTCATAATACATGTTATCTTCTTCATCATTAGTATAATAAAACATATCAAGAAACCACTATTCAAATTGCCTCCATGATGAAATGGATTGAGTGGGTAATGATTCATATTACTCTTTTACTCTATCTTCTAATGTCCAAATAAATAATTTCATTGCCTGATCTTCTGCACAAATCTCATAGTTTTGTATAAATGCATAAAATGTATCCAAATGTTCAACTATTGATTCATCCCATTCTCCATGGAACTTTGGTACAACTTGTGAAAAGTTAGGGAGCAACTTAAAAGGAATACAATGGAATCCCCTAAGATCCAATGGCCTGATACCATCTAGAATAAATAGTTTTCTCTGAAATGGTTGTTTATTCTGATACATTCTAAATATCTATATTGGTAGTAACTTGTTTCTTTATAAATTAGGTTCTTGACAATAGAGTCGCCACCTTTTTCAAAGAGGAAACTTTAGTTATCTCCTTCAAGGTCTTCTTCCTCAGTAGAGTCACTAATTGAAATGCTTTATTGAATAGAGTCACCACCTCATTTGAGGAATGTCATACTTCTAGGTTCTTTCTTCATGTAGAGTGTACTTCCAAACAAACTAATATAACTACTTTTTGATTCTGATCTATGAAATCTAAAATTCTCAGTAACTTCACAATATATGGTGAACAACTCTCCCTAGTAGAGTCAAGAATTTGTTGGTGCGCAAAAATGATGGTTCAGATTTGGCCAACTAACAAGTACAAATTGATACCTGTACAATTTTGGCTTAATCAAGCCAAGGCTGGTAGGCCTAATTTCACTTTGAACTATTTAATTTTCAATGTCGCACAACTGCGTACATAAATAAACAAATTAAGTTCCTCCAAAGGTGGTGAATGATCCTTTGAGGAAAGAAACTAATCTACTTAAAATATCTATTCTATAATACTTGAGTAAATGGATTATACTAAAAAATTAAAACTAATACTTTTAAAATAATGATTTAATGATCTATAAACTATAAAGTATGAACCAAATGTCAATTTCCAAATAATGATTAGATCAGTGCCTTCTAAATACTTCGGTTATAGAGTCAAAAAAATTTCAATCCTACGTACGATCAACCATGGTTTTAAAAAAGTTGCTTTAATAAGACAAGACCATCACTTTACAGGCTTCCACTTGACATATAATTCAAATCAATTTAGACAACTAATCCTATCAACTCAAATTAAGAGACCGATAAGAATAATGGCAGGTTCACTGACCATACAATTGATATTCAAGTTGCATATATTAACTTTGAATTATGATACTTAGGGAATTCAACACAGTGAAACACTCTATTTAATAGAATATCTGAATGACTAATTGAAAACATATAACTTATAACCACAAATAAAAAGAAATGGCACTTATCTTTATTGATGTTGAAAAACTGGTACATAAGAGTTCATAGTTACAGTTGTTTATGAAATTCTATTCTATGAAAATGTATCTTGTATTGTCTTTAAATTTTACATTATGTATATATATTTTTGTGTTTGAGTGGCTTTCACACCTCTTTAGGGTAAAAAGACACAACCATTATTACAAATTATTTTGAAAAACAATAAACTAACTAAAAAATAACTACCTCACTTTCAGATTTGGGTCTAGTAGAAAAACCAAAACACCTCATGGAATGCTAAGATCTACATTGGAAATAGAAAATTTGATTTCCTGAACTGGGTCTATTTTAGATTTTTACAATTCAACCATTTTCAACCTCTGTCGGCATCATCTTTGCAGCAGGTCAAAATTTTAGTATTTTCTAAAAGCTTTGATCATAGAATTTTGATTGTTCCTATCACAGAGCTTCCTTTCTTAATCTCTCAACTTTGATTTGAAAATTAATGTACTTTTTTCATCCCATTTCATGTACTCCATCATTAATTATTGGGCATGGAATTTAAGAGGCCATTTTTTTTGGTTTTATCACTATATAGGACTCCAAATTTTGCCCAAAATTTAGAGCTCCACCAGGCTCTCTCTGGGGACGTATGCTCCATGTGAGCATAGGGAGATTCCATCTATCTCTGGAAGAAGCTGACCAAGTGCGAAGTCCATTAGGCTATAGATTCACTGCATATTTCAATATTGAAATCAAATCTCATTCAGCGGCCCCAGGCCACCAAAACATGGAATCAACATTTTCCCCTATCAAACACTTGATTCTGATCAAGTAACAGTTTGGATTTCCTGAATACAATGCCATCATTTTGTGAATAATACTTGTTGCTTTATCCATGTATTTTTTTGGTATTCTCTTTTTTTTTTTTCCTTTGAGAAATCATTAGTTGCATTTTGGTCCTTGCCGAATGAAAGCTCCCTATGTTCATGCATGTGACTAGTCATATAATCATTAGAATAAATCATCTTCTCATGATTGTCCTTTTGTATATAATTTTCTATGTCTCCATATTTATAATGTAGATTATGTTTGTCTAATCCAAACTCTTCTTTAGGCCTATGGTGCAACACTTGTTCATATAATGGTTTTAAAGATGGTTCATGTCAAGGAGACACTTCTTCACATATACCAGGACTATGGTCAGGTGTGATATTTGAGAAATCTTCAAGACTATCCTTGAATCTATTTCCCCCATCATGCTTGGTTGATTCCATCTCATCTTCACATATTTCGTATACCTTTGGCTCAAAGGATGAACTAAAATATATCTCACCCTTTGAATGCACTTCATGAGTTTCATCAACTTTAAAATTAGGACCATTATCTTCATTATGATGCTGATGGATTCCATTGCATAAAGGATCCTCTTCAAACAATGGATTCGATAATATAGATAAATCAGACATACCTTCATCTACTTCCTTTTCAAACAATTGATTCAAAAACAAAGAAAATTTAGACAGATGTTCTTCTTCTTCCTCTCTACTAAATTCACCCTTTCTAAAATCATATACTTCATCAAAAAGACATATGTCTCTCTCATCAGGTTTATCTTTCATTGTTTCATCAATTTTCTTATCCTTGTGAATTGGAAAATATTTTGAGTCATTTTTGTGTACATGCCTTTGATATTCCTTATCCAACAAATCTGAAATTTGTTTTGCACTAAGAAAGGATTCTTCCTCATTATCTTTATTGTCTGCATCTACTTTATGTACCTCATTGCCAGAAGATTCAGCTACATATAAATCAATTACTGGCTCACTATATTTCATATTTTCTTCTTTAACGAATGTGCCACAAAGTAAATGCTTGATTCTTAGAGGTAGGTAGTAGTGGTTAAAATTATCACCTTCTTCATATCTTCTAAAAGAAAAATTTGAACCAGGCTCTAAATCCATATTACAACTTTGATTTTCTTCCTGCGCATAGCACACATTGTTTTCTTCTTCATTTTCATATTTCATGCAATTCTCATCATGGTTGGATTCCTCTTCAAAAACATTATCAAATTTTTGTTCCACCTCTATATGTTTTCCTTTTCCTTCATTATATTCTTTTACTTTCTGAAAAAGAAGCTTCAAATCAGGGTCATCTAAAGAGACTCTTAAATCATCAAGTTTTCTTCAAAATTCCCTACTTGAAGGTGTGATATCTGATGGTATCTCCAAATAGAAACCCATCATTCTTATGAACAAATGGGCTACAGACTCGCCCTTTTGTCTTTCTATATTGAAAAATATATCTAAGGGAGACATGTAAGATTATGTTTCCAGAGTGCAATTCTGATCTTCATTATGCTCATAATACATGTTATCTTCTTCATCATTGGTATAATGAAACATATCAAGAAACCACTCCTCAAATTGCCTCCATGATGAAATGGACTGAGTGGGTAATGATTCATATTGCTCTTTTGCATTATCTTCTAATGTCTTGACAAATAGTTTCATTGCCTGATCTTCTTCACAAATCTCATAGTTCTCTATAAATGCATAAAATGCATGCAAATGTTCAACTGCTGATTCATCCCATTCTCCATGGAACTTGGGTACAAGCTACAAAAACTTAGGGAGCAACTTAAAAGGAATACAATGGAATCCACTGAGATCCAATGGCCTGATACCATCCAGAATAAATGGTTTTCTCTAAAATAGTTGTTTATTTTGATACATTCTGAATATCTAAATTGGTAGTAACTTGTTTCTTTATACATTAGGTTCTTAACAATAGAGTCGACACCTCTTTCAAAGTGGAAACTTTAGTTATCTCCTTCAGGGTCTTCTTCCTCAGTAGAGTCACTAATTGAAATGCTTTATTGAATAGAGTCACCACCTCATTTGAGGAATTTCTTACTTCTAGGTTATTTCTTCATGTAGAGTGTACTTCCAAACAAACTAATATAACTACTTTTTGATTCTGATATGCGAAATTTGAAATTCTAGGTAACTTCACAATATATATTGTGAGCAACTCTCCCCAGTAGAGTCACCAATTTGTTGGTGCCCAAAAATGATGGTTTGGATTTGGCCAACTAACAGGTACAAATTGATACCTTTGCAATTTTAGCTTAATCAAGCAAAGGTTGGTAGGCCTAATTTCACTTTGAACTATTTAATTTTCTATGTCACACAATTGCGTACATAAACAAACAAAGTTCCTCCAAAGGTGGTGAATGATCCTTTGAGGAAAGAAAGTAATCTACTAAAAATCTCTATTCTATAATACTTGACTAAAAGGATTATACTAAAGAATTAAAAGTAATGCTTTTGAAATAATGATTTAATGATCTATAAACTACAAAATATCAACCAAATGACAATTTCAAAATAATGATTAGATCAGTGCCTTCTAAATACGTGGGCTATAAAGTCAAAAAACTTTCAATCCTAAGTATGATCAGAGATGATTTTAAAAAACTTTCTTTAATAAGACAAGACCGTCACTTCACAAGCTTCCACTTGACTTATAATTCAAATCAATTTACACAACTAATCCTATCGAATTTAATTCAAATTAAGAGACTGATAAGAATAATGGCAGGTTCAGAGACCATACAATTGATACTCCAGTTGTATATATTAACTTTGAATTATGATACTTAGGGAATTCAACACAGTGAAACACTCTATTTAATAGAATATCTGAAAGACTAATTGAAAACATATAACTTATAATCACAAATTAAAAAAAATGGCACTTATCTTTATTGATGTTGAAAAATTGGTACATAAGAGTTCATAGTTGCAGTTGTTTATGAAATTCTATTCTATGAAAATGTATCTTGTATTGTCTTTAAATTTTACATTATGTATATATATGTGTGTTTGAGTGGCTTTCACACCTCTTTAGGGGATCTATTTAATAGAATATCTGAAAGACTAATTGAAAACATATAACTTATAACCACAAATAATAAGAGATGGCACTTATCTTTATTGATGTTGAAAAATTGGTACATAAGAGTTCATAGTTGCAGTCTTTTATGAAATTCTATTCTATGAAAATGTATCTTGTATTGTCTTTACATTTTACATTATGTATATATATGTGTGTGTGTGTGTGTGTGTGTGTTTGAGCGGCTTTCACACCTCTTTCGGGTAAAAAGACACAATTATTACAAATTATTTTGAAAAATAATAAACTAAATAAAAAATAACTACCTAACTTTCAGATTTGGGTCTGTTCGAAAAACCAAAACACCTTGTGGAAAGATAATATTTTTAATGGAAATGGGAAATTTGATTTTCCAAACTGGGTCTTTTTTAGATTTTTAGAATTTGACCATCTTTAGCCTCTGTTGGCATCATCTTTGCAGCAAGTCAAAATTCCAACATTTTCTAAAGGCTTTGATCACAAAATTTTGATTGTTCTTGTCACAAAGCTTTGTTTCTTAATCTCTCAACTTTGAATTGAAAATTAATGTAATTTTTTCATCCCATTTCATGTACCCCATCATTAATTATTGGGCATAGAGTTTAAGAGGCCATTTTTTAGGGTTTTATACTATATAGGACTCCAAATTTTTTCCCAAAATTTAGAGCTCCAACATCTCCAAACATCATAAAACCTCTAAATTCAAGAGGAATTTAACCCATCACATAGGGAACATCAAAAGCCCTAATTCAGTTACACTAAACCCTTAATTTGAGGGTTTCTCCAATCTCACCTCTCCAAACACTTCCAGGATAAATTGATGATTGATGCACCATCCACATACCAATATTAGATCATCCCAATCATAAAAATATCATGCTATGCAGCCCAAACTCCCACTGCTATACCGTACCCACTCTTTTCAAGGTTAATTCTTTGATTTCTTCCTTGGTGATCACCCTTTGCATTACTTTTCCTGCATAAGACTTGTTAGAACATTATGTTACATGTTAGGAATCAACATCCCAAGAAGTCAAGGCCTTGTTAATTCATGGGATGGTCATTTTCCAAGAAAACCTTACAAAACTTAACAATATAATGTAGACTGTGATAGTGAATCAGAGAAACGTTGGTAACAGAGATACAAAAAGATCTATCTAGACATTGAATAGTGTTTTCTATTATCTTTAGATCATTCCCTGAATCAACACAATTGATTACTACTAAAAAAAACATAAGAAGAAATACAATAAGAACTCAATAATCTCAAGGAAACTTGTATCTTATTAAATCATTGTTCTCAGTTGTACACACAAGGCTTCATTTCCATTTAATAGACTTCTTTAGAAAATATCACAACTTTCAATAACCATATCAACCAACTTTGTATCATTGAGTTGAATGGTTAAGGCCTAAAACATAACAAAATCATATTTCCCTCTAAACTCCTATGTAACCGTTACCTTTTAAATATTTGAATTTTCAAACTATGAAAATGCTTCTAAACCTTATTAATAGGAAATTAAAAACTCCAAAGGTTTTTAAACACCTAGGAGACTTAATGGCATCATTCCTATATTCCAAACTACCCTAAGACATTCCTTGGACACTAATGGTCCACATTACATTTATTTAATCCTTTCAAGGATATAAATTCATTCCTTAGATTCAAATGCCATTTCATGGCATCAAACCATTATAGAAGCTAACACATTATAATTGATATGATTTGCATCATTTAGGATCCCTTTGACCTCCTTGGACCTCTGATTACCATTAGGTATCTTCCATTCCTTCATAGTCTTCATGGTTTGCTTCTTGTTCCTAGGTGCCCCTACACTAGGACTTCTGTTAATAATTTAAAAGTGTGCTGGAAGTTATAAAAAGAGTAGTCAACAACCTAGTTTAATACTTTGATAAGATACTTAAAAACTAATTAAGGATGTCGTGAGAAAATAATCATCCAAGGTTAAAACAAAATGATACAATCTGAAAAAAGAGTGAAAGTGGATGATTGAAATCTGGATTCATATGCTGATAAGAGGCAATTATGATTGTTGTCTCAAATGAACTGAATATTGATAGATCCCAATATGATTGTTTTGTCAAATGAATTGAAGATGGATGATGAGGAATGATATATTATTAGAATTTAGAATGTAGAGCCAATCGTAGTTCCTGACTCAAATGAAGAGTTGGTCAAAATATCAACTTAATTTGTCATTGCACAAGAGATTGGACAAGATTACATAGACATTAACTTAGAGCTAGATCTTAATTGCAAATTCTGGCTAGAAATAGAAGTAGTTGTTGTTATGAAAGCCTGTCTAGGATCAACAACATTGTGAATTCCCTCATCATCCTTCTTGTAGTCCTCATCTAAGGTGATAATAAAATGTTTATCCTTCTCAGGTTCTTTTCCTTTAGTAACTCCTACATTCTTTATCTTCCTATTGTAGGTTTTCAGTAAGGTATTGTTGACTTTGAGGCATTTGCATTGGTAATATGGTGTATTTCTTTTTACAAGTTTGGCTATTAGTTTAACTCTTCATTGTTTCAACTCTACAGAACCACTTGTAACTGTCATGATAAATGCAAAACAAATGATGCATATGATAAATAAAATCCCAATGAAGGATTATGTTTATGTTGGCTTTTTCATTTGTAGGAAGTTCATTTGACTTGGGTGTCCTTTATTTAAATATAGGCACCTTTACTCACTGCTGATGTTTTTCTTCACCACTTGGAATGTGTAGATGGGAAAATTGTTATTCTTGTGACTAGTAGACATCCATGCTGCCTTAATAGATTTCAAGTAAAATGAGGGTTGAAATAGGAATTTTAACAATAGTAATGTACAACACTGGCATTTTTTCCTTGCAGTATTTGGAGGGCTTTTTCCATTAAGAGCAATCCATGTTGATTTTATACATATTGAAATCTTGGATGGTTCTCTCTGAAGCACACAAGGAACCATTGGGTGTTGACAGTGAAGGAAACAAATAGGGTATTATGGAAAATAGGTGTATCCATATTTTTAGAACCAACTAGGTTTTCCCCATTCAGTCCAAAATTTGAACTCCTATATTAATTTTACCAATCAAACAATTAATTCTTTAAGTCAAACAAAGGCATCCAAATGACAATAAATTCTTTAAGTCAAATAAAGTTTTGAATATCTACCTATTTCATAATAACCATGTGTCAATTTCACAATAATCATGTCAATTTCACAATAATCATGCCAAATTCAACTATTGAAACCATCTATCAGTTTTACAATAATCATACCAAATTCAACTGCTAGACACCTTAATTTATTTAGTTATTTAGATTTTACTTTTATTTATTATTAAATTTTTATTTCAACAATAGGACATCACACAAAATACACAGTGATATATATTAATGCAAAGTAACACCTGAAGATAAATATCTAGACTAATCATCGACCAGGATGTCGTTGGTGATTACTCTGGATATTTATCTTCATTTTCATTTTTTAACATTCCATATTTTGTCAAAATTTTGACTAACCGTAGTCGAAACTATGACCAAGCCTGGTCTAAATATCGACCATTCTATGTCGAAATGTGGCGTCATGGGTTTTGCATCTTGGTCAAATGGGCGAAATATTTCAACCTATATGTGTCAAAATTTCTACTAATTTTGGTCGAAATCTACCATTGTGGTTTTGGCATCCTGGTCAAACGGGCCAAATATTTTGACCAACATTGGTCAAAATTGTGATACATTTTGGTCAAAATTTAGCGTCGTGGTTTTAACATCCTAGTTGGTCGGGCTAAACATTTCAACCGACGATGGTTAAATGTTCAATGAATCTATCCGCCAATTGCTAATGTCAGTTTCGACCAAGATTGGCATAGAACATTCTATGATAACACCGATATGTCAAAAATTTGACTAGGAAAATATCGACAAGACCATTCGTCGATCATTCAACCAATCTTGGTAGAAATTTTGACCAATGGCTCATCGAAAATAGGTGCCAATTGTACGAGTGAAGGTGTTCTTTGGTTCATCTCGATGAGATCTTCAATTTGAGACCTCTTCCACCAGATTTGGAAATGGTCAAATTTATAGCTACGAACAATATACTGACTTCCTTGCTCTGACCAAACTTTGACTATCTGTATATTGAGAAGAGAGGGTCCATTTTTCAAGATTCATGGTGTTTTTTAATTCATCTTGATGAGATTTTTGATTTGAGACCACTTTGACCAGATTTGGAAATGGTCAAATTTTTAGCTACAAACACTGTACTCACTTCCTTGCTCTAACCAACTTTGACCTTTCGTATCTTGAGAAGAGAGGCTCTATTTTTCAAGATTCAAGGTGTTTTTTGGTTCATTTTGTTGAAATATTCGATTTGAGACCACTTTCACCAGATTTGGAAATGGTCAAATTTTTAGCTACGAACATTGTACTGACTTCCTTGCTTTGACCAAACTTTGACCATCTGTATCACGAGAAGAGAGGCTCCATTTTTCAAGATTCAAGGTGTTTTTTGGTTCATCTTGACAACATCTTCGATTTGAGACCACTTTCACCAGATTTGGAAAAGGTCAAATTTTTAGCTACGAACACTGTACTGACTTCCTTTCTTTGACCAAACTTTGACCGTCTGTATCTTGAGGAGAGATGCTCTATTTTTCAAGATTCAAGGTGTTCTTCGGTTCATCTTCATGAGATCTTCAATTTGAGACCACTTTCACTAGATTTGGAAATGGCTAAATTTTTAGCTATGAATATTGTACTGACTTCCTTACTTTGACCAAACTTTGACCATCCATATCTTGAGACGAGAGGCTCTATTTTTCAAGATTCAAGGTGTTTTTTGGTTCATCTCAAAGAGATCTTTGATTTGAGACCACTTTCATGAGATTTAGAAACTGTCAAATTTTTAGCTACGAACACTATACTGACTTCCTTACTTTGACCAAACTTTGACCAACCATATCTTGAGAAGAGAGGCTCTATTTTTCAAGATTCAAGGTGTTCTTTGGTTCATCTCGAGGAGATATTCGATTTGAGATCACTTTCACCAAATTTAGAAATGGTCAAATTTTTAACTACGAACACTGTACTGACTTCCTTACTTTGACCAAACTTTGATTGTCCGTATCTTGAGAAGAGGCACCAATTTTAAAGATTCAAGGTGTTTTTTGGTTCATCTCAACGAGATCTTCAATTTGAGACCACTTTCACCAAATTTGGAAAAGGTCAAATTTTTAGCTACGAACATTGTACTAACTTCCTTCCTTTGACCAAAGTTTGACCATACGTATCTTGAGAAGAGAGGCTCCATTTTTAAAGATTCAAGGTGTTCTTTGGTTCATCTCGACGAGATCTTTGATTTCACACCACTTTCACTAGATATGGAAATGGTCAAATTTTTAGCTACAAACATTGTATTGACTTCCTTGCTTTGACCAAACTTTGACCGTCCATATGTTGAGAAGAGAGGCTCTATTTTTCAAGATTCAAGGTGTTTTTTTATCATCTCGATGATATCTTTGATTTGAGACCAATTTCAATAGATTTGGAAATGGTCAAATTTTTAGCTACGAATATTGTACTGAGTTCCTTGGTTTGACCAAACTTTGATCGTTCCTATCTTGAGAAGAGAGGCTCCATTTTTTAAGATTCAAGCTATTTTTTTGTTCATCTCGATGAGATCTTTTATTTGAGACCACTTGGACTAGATTTTTACATGGTCAAATTTTTAGCTATGAACATTGTACTGACTTCCTTTCTTTGACCAAACTTTGACCATTCGTATCTTGAGAAGAGAGGCTCCATTTGTTAAGATTCAAGGTGTTTTTTGGTTCATCTCGATGAGATCTTTGATTTGAGACCAGTTTCACTAGATTTGGAAACTGTCAAATTTTTAGTTACGAACACTATACTGACTTCCTTGCTTTGACCAAACTTTAACAATCCATATCTTGAGAAGAGAGGTTCTGGTTTTCAAGATTCAAGGTGTTTTTTGGTTCATCTTGATGAGATCTTTGATTTGAGACCACTTTCACTAGATTTGGAAATGGTCAAATTTTTAGCTACGAACATTGTACTGACTTCCTTACTTTTACCAAACTTTAACCATTCGTACCTTGAGAAGAGAGGCTCCTTCTTTTAGGATTCAAGGTGTTTTTTGGTTCATCTCAACGATATCTTTTATTTGAGACCACTTTCAATAGATTTGGAAATAGTCAATTTTTTAGCTATGAACACTGTACTGACTTCGTTGCTTTGACCAAACTTTGAGGTAAAAGCACAAAATTGTGTCACGTTTCAGAACAACTTATCAGCACAACTGCATTTGAGTATTTCTAACTAAAATTACTATTTGTGAAACATATGGTCTAGCTAAATTCATTTTAGATAAGTTAGATAAGTGCTTAAACTTTTCCAATTGGAAATATCTATTAAATGCATATTTTATACCAATTACTAAAGAAATAAAATTATTTTAGAAAAGCAATGTTTCAATTACTCCTACTCTTTTTAATGACATTTTTTTACAAATACAAAAATACACTTTTTTAGAGCACATAGTCAATATTATCATCATATAATTTTAATAGTATTTTAATTAGATCTAATATATTATAATTTCAAAATACTACAAGTAGGTATTTTGACATTCGAGAACAAGCTGCTTAAAAAATGGAAAAAAATAGTAAACCTTATCAAAAAAATTGAAATTTTATATTTAACACTAGAGGATAGAGTTCTCTTCAAGAATGTGTAATTTTTTTCTGAATGGTGTAGATTTGATAGGGGAAATATGGTGGGAGATGAAAATTATCAATTTCAGGTATGTTTGACTTTGAGTAGTTATAAGGGAGAAAATATACATTGAAAACTAATTTTTCTTCTTTTCTACACTACCTATACATTTCATCTATAATATATTTTGAAATCAAATGAAAAAAAGATTATTTGCATATAGTTTTTTGGTGGGAACAAGACCCTCATTTTTCAGCATTTTTCAGCAAGTAAAAAATAGACTTCAAAAATTTAAAAACTATGTGAATTCTTGTTCAAAAAATTTAACCAAAATTATAGCCATAAACTTCATCCACTTTTACACATTTCATTAGTTTACACCATCTCCAAATTCTAAACATAAATACAATTTTTAATGTCATTAAAGTTAAATAGTTTGTGTGTTGTTGACCTTTTCCTTTATAAAATTGTGACACGCCTTTGTACTTTTACCCTTTGACCTTCTGTATCTTGAGAAGAGAGGCTCTATTTTTCAAGATTCAATGTGTTTTTTGGTTCATCTTGTTGAGATCTTCGATTTGAGACCACTTTCACCATATTTGGAAACGGTTAAATTTTTAGCTACAAACATTGTATTGACTTCCTTGCTTTGACCAAACTTTGACCGTCTGTATCATGAGAAGAGAGGCTCCATTTTTCAAGATTCAAGGTGTTTTTTGGTTCATCTCGATGAGATCCTTAATTTGAGACCACTATCAATAGATTTTGAAATGCTTAAATTTTTAGCTACGAACACTGTACTGACTTCCTTTCTTTGACCAAACTTTCACCATTCGTATCTTGAGAAGAGAGGCTCCATTTTTCAAGATTCAAGGTGTTCTTTGGTTCATCTTGATGAGATCTTTGATTTAAGACCACTTTCACTAGATTTAGAAATGATCAAATTTTTAGCTACGAACACTGTATTGACTTCCTTACTTTGACCAAACTTTGACCGTCTGTATCTTGAGAAGAGAGGCTCTATTTTTTAAGATTCAAGGTGTTTTTTTGTTCATCTCAATGAGATCTTCGATTTGAGACCACTTCCACTAGATTTGGAAACTGTCAAATGTTTAGCTATGAACCCTTTACTAACTTCCTTGCTTTGACCAAACTTTAACCATCTGTATCTTGAGAAGAGAGGCTCCATTTTCCAAGATTCAAGGTATTTTTTGGTTCATCTCAACGAGATCTTTGATTTGAGACCACTTTCACCAGATTTGGAAACGGTCAAATTTTTAGCTACAAACACTTTACTAAATTCCTTACTTTGACCAAATTTTGACCATTTGTATCTTGAGAAGAGAGGCTCTATTTTTCAAGATTCAAGGTATTTTTTGGTTCATCTCGATGAAATTTTTGATTTGAGACTACTTTCACCACATTTGGATACGTTCAAACTTTTAGCTACGAACACTGTACTCACTTCCTTGCTTTGACCAAACTTTGACCATCTATATCTTGAGAAGAGAGGCTCCATTTTTTAAGATTCAAGGTCTTTTTTGGTTCATCTTGACAAGATTTTTGAGTTGACACCACTTTCAGTAAATTTGGAAATGGTCAAATTTTTAGCTATGAACACTGTACTGACTTCCTTGCTTTGACAAAACTTTGACCATCTGTATCTTGAGAAGAGAGGATCTATTTTTCAAGATTCAAGGTATCTTTTGTTTCATGTCAATGATATCTTCGATTTGAGACCAATTTCACCAGATTTGGAAATGGTCAAAATTTTAGCTACGAACATTGTACTGGCCTGATGTTGATCACTAGGATGGGATGGGGATGTTCTTGGATATGAGGGTATGTGTGGGAGTGAACTATATCCATATAAATCTATAAAGTAGCATTAAGGTGTTGGAGTGTGTGCTGGGGTAGTTCTGTCTTATATCTAGTGAGTGATCCCTGACCGGAGTGCATTCTAGCAATTATAGAAAAAAGGGCAACCTCCTTCTTGAATCCTGAATAAACCGGGTGTCTCAAAACTTGTGAAGAAATCACTCATAGAAAAGTGGCACCCTGGGTCGTGAGGCCGTATATGTATAGGAGATGGGCGCAAACACCTACCTGATAGAATAGAACTTTACTAACTTCCTTGCTTTGACCAAACTTTAATCATTCATATCTTGAGAAGAGAGGCTCTATTTTTCAAGATTCAAGGTGTTTTTTGGTTCATCTCAACAAGATCTTTGATTTGAGACCACTTGCACCAGATTTATAAATAATTAAATTTTTAGCTACGAACATTGTACTGAATTCCCTACTTTGACCAAACTTTGACCATCCCTATCTTGAGAAGAGAGGCTCCATTTTTCAAGATTCAAGGTGTTTTTTGGTTCATCTCAATGAGATCTTTGATTTGAGACCACTTTCACCAAATTTGGAAATGGTCAAATTTTTAGCTATGAACATTGTACTGACTTCCTTACTTTGACCTAACTTTGACCATCCGTATTTTGAGAAGAGAGGCTCCATTTTTTAAGATTCAAGGTGTTTTTTGGTTCATTTGGATGAGATCTTTGATTTGAGACCACTTTCACTAGATTTGAAACGGTTAAATTTTTAACTATGAACACTATACTGACTTCTTTGCTTTGACCAAACTTTGACCATCCATTTCTTGAGAAGAGACGCTCCATTTTTCAAGATTCAAGGTGTTCTTTGGTTCATCTTGACGATATCTTTGATTTGAGACCACTTTCACTAGATTTTGAAATGGTCAAATTTTTAGCTACCAACACTATACTCACTTCCTTACTTTGACCAAACTTTGACCATCTGTATCTTGAGAAGAGAGGCTCTTTTTTTCAAGATTCAAGGTTTTTTTGGTTCATCTCGACGAGATCTTCAAGTTGAGACCACTTTCACAAAATTTGGAAATGGTCAAATTTTTAGCTATGAACATTGTATTGACTTCCTTGCTTTGACCAAACTTTGACCATCCATATCTTGAGAAGAGACACTAGTATATTTGAGGCCAAATTTCGATAGCCATTTGTCAGATTTTCAACGGACATTTGTCAAAACGGCAACACATCTGTCCGTCAATGTTTTTTCATTGGAAATGGAAATGGAAGTGATAACCATCGGTATTCTGACATCACTACCCATCGGAATTGGCCATATAAATAGCAATTTTACTATGTCACCGATCTATCAAAAAATTATTCTTACAACATTTCATCAGTCGGAAAGGTGAAGAATATTCAATAGATCTCTGATAGGAGTACTTATCAGAGGTATAGCCATCCCATCGCACCCATCTATCTGATTGGGGTCCCACTGATGGTTACCTATGGAATGTCTGATGATAGGTAATCAAGTTTTGACACAAGTAGCTGTCAGAGGAATAGCTCTTCTATCGGAAAAGGATTACTACTTGTCAAAAAACTGACGGATTAGCATATTAAAAATAAAAAATCTCAAGAGACCATTATAGTTGGTCTCTGTCTTTGGTCCATATACTGACAAAACATTTTACATTTCATTAGCTCATCAAATGTTAGGATTTGAAATAATTTAATAGAATATTTTCATGATAACGTATATTATTAAGTTAACATTGCACGAATTTATTGACTCCGCACACTTGTAGACATTAAACACAGTGATAAAGAAGCATCTCCTCCCATTGCCTACATTACTCAAACCATAGTAGGGGATGCGTCTTTATGGCTGTGTTCAATGTTTACAAGTGCACAAAGTAGATAAATTCATTTAGCATCAAAGTAAAATAATATACATTATACATGAAAATATCATCCATTAAATTCTTTCAAATCATCGCATTTGATGAGCTAATGAAATGTAAAATGTTTTGTCAATATATGGACCAAGGATGGAGACCAACTATGATGGTCTCTTGAGCTCTGTTATCTTTAGTTATAGCTACTGGGTAAGGGCTGGAAGACTTATACCTATTGATCATTTAGAATAATCACCGCCTTGCCTTTATGTACATTACACAGTATCCAATATAAGAGAAGGAAGAAAATATGAATGGATAAAAGAAATGAAAGATATAATAAAATTATCTTTTTTACCTTCTCATAATTGATCCCAGTCTCGTAAAAGTAATTTTACACAATCACTAGCACATTTTGTGCATGGATGAGAAACAGTATCCAAAGTTTCTAGATTTTGAGAAGGGGTATGAGTGGAGGCCAAAAAAGGGATATTTGTGAAGGTTTTATAGACGTAGTACTAAATCATCATCTTTGCACTGGTACTTAATCTGGAAACCCTCTCTATAAAATCTCCACATCTAGCAAATCTCCACAAAATCCCCTTCTGGCCTCCACTACATATATGTCTTCTCAATATCTAAAAACTCTCCAGCATTGATTCCCATCACTTTTCACCATCTCCATGGAATGAGACCTTAAATTATTGAGCTTCTCTTTATTTTGAGAATAGTTTAACATTCTCTACTTAATAGGGCCAACCACATGAAGGTGGAAGCTCATCTGGCCCCTCCTAGGAGCCTCTTATGACCCTTTATGAAATTTTAAGACCTCTAAGATGTGTATTCTTAGGGGTCATAAAGGGTTGTAAAGGGTCCTAAGGGGTCCTGGGACACAATAGATGAGAAACATAAATGTAGGCATCATGGTCACAAGTTTTTGGAGATGACATAACTGAGTGGTATACCCAGACGATGCAAAGCAACCACTACTCCTCTAGAACCGGAGGAGTAGTAGTTGTTTTGCATCATCTGGGTATAAAAATCAATTATGTTGTCTCCAAAAAATTGTGACCATGATGCCTACATTTATGTTTCTTAGCTATTGTGATATCTACATTTATTTTTCTCAGCTGTCGTATGTGTTTATGTGCATATTTTTTATGTGTTTGGGAAGACATATTTCTAGCCTAGGCCTATATCTTATGGAAATTAGCTTCATAACAATGAAGTAGATAAAAATGACCAATTAGCTTCCCAAGAAAATCCCCATAAATGAACTATGCATACCCCAATTCCTGTGGCCTATGTGCATAACCAAAGGATAAATTTGATACATAAGGGTAAGGCTTAAAGATCTGTCTAGTGATGCAAAATTAACTTCTTTAAGCCTTACCCTTGTTTCAAATATATCCTTTGGGTACGCACAAAGGGCACAGGAATTGGGGGTACACACAGTTCATTTATGAGATTTTTCTTGGAAGCTAATTGCTTAGCTCTCATCTACTTCATTTATTATCAAGCTAATTGTTGAAGGATCCAAGCCCAAGCTAGAAAGATGTCTTCCCATTTTGTTTAAGTCATATTCCTTGTTCTTGTCAAACTTCCTTGCTACGGTAGGTGTTCTCTCTACAGTACTCTTCTTCAATTTGTGTTTGACATTAAGCATCTTCTTCTTCTTCCTAATTGCAGCCAGAGCTTCCTTTTCATCAGGATTCAAATCCACTTACCCCATCTCATCAATTTCATCACCCTTAGCTACTTTTCTAAGCCCTTCTTCCCTCTCCAGTTCTTCAAGCCTCTGTAAGATATTTGGATCAATAAAGTCTGCAACATTGTGTCCATCCATGATCTCAGGAATATCATCTTCTTTCCACCCTTCATTTGCCAAAATATACCGCTTCTTCAAGATTTTAGTCTCTAGTGGTTGCAAATCAATCTTATTACAAACTAAAATAAGAGGCATATTGGCAAACAAAGGTTTTATGCTGTGAAACAGAGCTTCCTATTGTGCAACACTATAACCACAGGACCCCAAAAAATCAAGGAAAAACAAAACAACCACCTTCAAATGAGCCAAGGTAATAATATTGAGCATCTCTATGGTGTTCCTATCCTCCAAGGAGTGGTCCAAAATACCAATGGTATCAATAGGCTAAATAGCTTCAGACTGTCACAGAGGCCTAATGGCTCTGCCTTCTAGCCCACAACATAAAGCATAGTGCTCAAAGAAAAGTACATGTCCATATTGTAGAAATGGAAAAGAATCAACAAGAAAAGAAATAAAAACAACTAAAAAATAAAATATTGAAATTAAATAATCACCAAGAATGATACACATAATACTTCTGTATGCAGCCCATATTTAACATTTCAAATGCAAGAATGAAAGAAAACATGGAACTAAGCCCACAGTTCATAGGCCCACAGAGGGACATTTATCATAGTCATAGAAATATGATTATTTTTAAATGGAATACACCAAGGAGTACCATCAGAAATATTGACCATTTACAATTATGAACAATGAATAATCAAATAGCTCATTTTTTTATCAACATGTGTAGTCTCTGTGTATATAAAAAATGAATGAAATATCAAGCTTAAATAAAACAATGAACAAAAATTCAAATTCAAGGCCTAATTTATAAAGAGAAACAAACATTAGGATGAAAGAAAAATCATTAAGACTAGAAAATCAAGTTCTAGAAAAATCATTACGACTATAGAAAAATCATTTAAACTAGAAAATCAAGTTCTAGAAATGGATGGTTCTGATGCTTTGCCATTACAAAAATTGAGCATTCATCATTTGGTACTTCTTGGTGTATTCCATTTAATTTTTTCAGCTGTCCTATTTATGTGCATATTCTTTATGTGTTTGGCTTCTCTCCCTCGCAAGGGATACATTGATAGGTAATTGATTTGAAAGCATAATGATTTGACAGTCCTTTTTCAAGATATGTGTAATCATCCCGCCAACCTTAATTAGCAACATTTGTGATATATGTCAAGTACTTATAATCAGTATGCCCAACAAACAGAGACTTAGTAGTAAAAGCATGTCCTTTGATTTACTAGTTTACTTATAATCAGTATGTCCTTTGGTTTACTAGTTTAATCTGGTTTAAGAATGGTTTGTTTCATGTTTGAATGTACCATTGAATGAAGCTTGGCTATATTAAGTACAATCTTAAGACTTGTGACTCTAAATGTTCATCAAAGCTTAGGCAAATCTGAATGTTCATCACCTATCCATATAAGTGTTAATCATAGAAGGTATATGCACGGGTGAAAAACATGCATATTTGACCAAGCAATACTAGGAGCTAGACCCAACAACAAATAGATTTGTGGTGATTTTCACAATAGTACATGTGTTGTTGGGTAAGCTCCCAATAGCGCTTAGGCAAATATGCATGTTCATCACCTGTGCATATGAAGTGGCTCTAATAGAAGATACAATCACTAAATTCTGCATACTCCTTATTTTGTTCTGGGTTGATATTGTCAGACATGGTCTTTCTTGAATAGAATGACTCGTTACTTGTACATTGACTAGAATGTTGGTGGAAGAAGGATGATTTGTTTACAACCATTTTTTCAACTCTAATTTTCTCAAAACAAAGGGATATTTATCATAGCCATAGAAACATGATTATTTTTAAATGGAATATGCCAAGGAGTACCATCACAAATATTGACCATTTACAATCATGAATAGTTAACCTAAATCAAATAGCTCAGTTTTTTATCAGCATGTGTAGTCTCTATGTATAAGAAAAATGAATGAAATATCAAGCTAAAATAAAATAGTGAACAAAAATTCAAATACATGGCCTAATTTATCAAGAGCAACAAACATTAGGATGAAAGAAAAATCATTAAGACTATATAAAAATCATTAGGACTATAGAAAAATTATTAAGACTAGAAAATCAAGTTCTATAAAAAAAATCATTACGACTATAGAAAAATTATTTGACCGTCTTTTTTCAAGATAGGCATAATCATCCTACCAACCTTAATTAGCAAAATTTGTGATATATGTCAAGTACTTATAATCAGTATGCCCAAAAAATAGAGACTTGGTAGTAAAAGCATAAGGTTGCACATCTACATCTACCCTAGTAAGTATTAGAGCCTTTCAAATTTGTAAAGAACACAAACTTTACAAATCAAATCAATATTTCATTAAAATTTATGTTCTTGATCAAGTTCTTAAAGATTAAAACATGAAATAAAAAGAAGATGCAATGAAGACGACATGTGCCTTGTAGTGAGTACATTCAAGAGAGGTTTGATGAGTATTCAGATTGCTCAAAGATTGATTTTGAATCAAAAATTGGTGAAGAACATGAAGTGGTGTGTGGTGAATCTAAAGATGAGGAAAATCTAAATTTAGTGGTGTGTGGTGAATCTGAAGATGGAAGGAAAGAAAAGTCCCAACTTTTGAATTTGGATAGTAGAGGCTCCTTTCCTCATTCTCACAAGTCTGCAGATTTGTCACATGGATTAATCAATAAAGAAGAGGCATCTAGCATTGGCATTCAAGATATAAAGGTTGGGCTTGATTGACCATTGCACAAAAAATATGCTTGTATCCATTTAAAAATTTTCACTAGGGTATGACCATAATTTTGAGTTCATAACAGTGACATAAATCCACTACCTCAAGATATGGCAACCTTTGGTCAAGAATATAACAATGATTTACATCCTATATTTGACGGTACACATGGTGCAAGCATGGGACATGATGGGAATGATACAACTCATCATAATTAATAAAAGAAATCTTGCCAACATTAGGGTACCCACATATCAAAATAGTCCTGGTATTTGGGTCAATAGACAGTAACCTTTCCATATGTTGCTTCACCTATTTGAGGTAAGACAAAATCAGTCCAATTCTCTTTAAAATGGTACACATTTGTCCAAGTGCAGCGGTAAAGAGAATCACTATGGTCATCACATGATGGAGTGATATATAGTAGAGAGCTATATAGCAATGGTTGATAGTGTTCCTGGAGGGAAGGGGGATTGTGAAAGACTTGTTATCATTGTATTGTGTATTCCCAATATGTTTGGATGCAGGGCAGACTAGGAGAATGAAGGATCACACATTGATTGCATGATAACCCAGTTTTGAAGGGTCACTAGTTGAGGGGACAGTAAAGGTCTGCATGTTGATAGTGTTCCTTGAGGGAAGGGGGATTGTGAAAGCCTTGTTATCATTGTATTGTGTATTTCCAATATGTTCGGATGCAGGGCAGACCAAGAGAATGAAGGATCACTCACTGATTGCATGATAACCTAGTTTTGAAGGGTCACTAGTTGAGGGGACAGTCAAGCATCGGATGTTGATAGTGAATTCCTTGAGGGAAGGGGTATTGTGAAAGACTTTTTATCATTGTATTGTGTATTTCCAATATGTTTGGATTCCAAAATATAGTTAAGAATTCAAAATTCATCCTCTAAACTAGAGACAGATTAGTATAGGGGTTATCTCTTCTCAATGGGTATACATAAGATACTACTATCATATTACTTCCTTTGTGAACATTTAAAAACTAAAACCATTCAAATATTAAATTTTCCACATATATCAACACATAGTTTTGTGAGTAACCTTTCCAATAGGATAAAAATAAATCTCTTTTATGGAACAAGTTATTTTTGCCAATAAGATCTAAGGTATACTTATAGGATAATATCTAATATCAACTTACATGCAAGATGGGATACACATAAATATATTCCTAAGAAATTTTAACATGATTCATTAAGCTAGAGTTTCATCAACATTACTTATTAACTAGCTTATTTAACCAATTCCATATCCTAGAAATCCATAATAATCTTCTTACGAGTATATCTTTTCCCAACATTAACAAGTTTTTTTTAATTTTACCATTTTCCAAAATAAAAGTCATAGATTCTTTAATAGAGGGAGATAAATACATGAGTCATATGGCTACCCTCTTATTCAATCAAATTAATATGTTCAACCCACTAACATTTTGTACACACAATTCAATAAAAGCACATCTGAGGAGTAACTACAAGTATTGTTATCCTTATACGCATCTTCAATATGACATCTATACCATTTCCTAAAAATTCACATTCTTCTAATATTTCAATTTTAGGATAGTTAGAAAGTTTGACTTAAATCTTATTCTAATAGACATATCATTATTCCTTTCATAATAACTCATTGTTCCTATATAATAGCAATTTTGTTAGCTTCAACTTCCATTTCACACACAAAATGCCAACAAAGTAAATAATTACTACACAATTTTGTTTAATACCATATTCTTTCCTTATAGTTGATGGTTTTCACTGGATCAATTCACGCTATTTACGACGATCATATATAATTCAAAATTCCAACCATATAATCAAACATTTATCCTTTCAACAATTGTGTACCATAATCCTATTTATTACAAAACCTTGGGGACATAGGTCCTTTACCCAAGGGTTCCCTATAGCTAGGCACATTCTCCTTACAGACATATTGATTTTTCCCTATAAAATTTAGTTTTTTAAACATATTTCTTGAGAAGAAGGGAGAGACACATTTGATTTCAACAATAAATTTAATTTCTTACTTGAGAGGGTATATAAAAGAGAGATGCTTCTTAATGAATCTTAGTCACTGGTAACACATGGACAGTCAAACCGCTAGTCTCCAAAGTATTTAATAAGTGAATATGAATGTTTGAAAACTACTACCAACAACTCTTAAACAAAATAAAGTATGTTTAGGAATTTTTGGGACTGGTTCTTTGGCGTGTATTAAACAGAATAGAATTTTCAGCATATTATTATCATTCTATTTCTTTGTTGTAAACATGCCATAGTTCAATTTTAATCTACTAGTGTCATGACCTATCACATGCTTTATCTCCATTATTTGATGTTATTCACTATTTTGAAATGTTTACTATGGTTATCAAATGGAAAAAATACAAAAAAAAAATTAACATGAATTTTTTTTTACAAAACTGAACCAATGGCATGTTTACAACAAAGAAATAGAATGATAATAATATGCTGAAAATTATATTCTATTTAATACACACCAAAGACCAGTTGTATCAAATTGTCAATCACATAGCATTTCACTATTGTATGAGTGGATTGTGCAAGAATAGTTAACATTAAACAAGGAGCAAACTCCTCAACACATCTTGGAAACCATTAAATTCAATAATAAATGAAACCTAACACCAACACTATTCCTTCCATTCACTTCTACCAAGAATAAAGCACTTAATCCATTCAACATTACATATAATCATTAGACAGTTACATTTCCTAATAGTGTAGATGAATAGTCACAACCAAAATGATCAAAAGTACTTTCACCCTTGCACAAGCTATTCCAAACTTCAAGTAAAATAAGAAACATGATATATCAAATCATTCATATTCATAGCAACCATTCAAAGGATCATTTTGTCAATGAACCCTTTGACTGTACCCCTGCAACAGAGAAAGGAAACCTCAAAATAGAGAAAGGAAACTTAGTAAAACCAGTCTATACCGATGTTTGTGAGGGTACAATCATGATAAGTGCCTCTTAAACCTCTCCAAAAATGTAAGAATGTCTTTAAATACTTTATTGATCTCTTCTAAACATTAACGCATGGAAAGTCAAACCAGTAGTCTCCAAAGCATTCAATAAGTGAATATGAATGTTTGAAAACTTTCCTCTCAACTTCCCTAACCACTCCTAATTAGTTAGAGGGATTAGTTGAGTGTTTAGACACTAAAACTTCTTAAACATACTTTATCTGATATGATGAATTGTAATATCAACAAATGTGAATCCAAACATTTCAAAATAGTGAATCGATATCCTTGAGCACAAGCATTGATAACATCAAATAATGGAGATAAAGCACGGGCTAGGGCATGACACCAGTAGAATGCGGTCATTTCAGTGAGCATTCATGATCCAATAAAATGCAATGCATTTAAAATTTGTGGTTGAATATGATGTCAAAGGCTCGAAAGACATTTCCCGTCAAAGATACCAATCAAAGATGAATAAATCACATACCTTCTCTCGCGCTCAGCTTTCACGAAGGAAGATTTGATAGCCAAATCTTTCTTGTACCACACAAAGAACATGCCATTGGTTTAGTTTAGCATGTTATTACCATATCAGATAAAGTATGTTTAAGAATTGTTGGTAAGGATAGGAATAGTGGAGATTCTAGAAATATCCCTCTAACCGATTAGGAGTGGTTGGGGAAGTTGAGAGGAAAGTTTTCAAACATTCATATTCACTTATTGAATGCTTTGGAGACTACTGGTTTGACTGTCCATGCATTACCAGTGACTGAAATGCATTGCCCAGTTTTGAAGGGTCACTGGTTGAGGGGACAGTCAAGGTCTGGATGTTGATAGTGAATTCCTTGAGGGAAGGGAGATTGTGAAAGACTTGTTATCATTGTATTGTGTATTTCCAATATGTTTGGATGCAGGATAGACCAGGATAATGAAGGATCACTCACTGATTGAATGATAACCCAGTTTTGAAGGGTCACTGGTTGAGGGGACAGTCAAGGTTCGGATGTTGATAGTGAATTCCTTGAGGGAAGGGGGATTGTAAAAGACTTGTTATCATTTTATTATGTATTTCCAATATGTTTGGATGCAATGTAGACTAGAAGAATGAAGGATCACTCACTGATTGCATGATAACCTAGTTTTGAAGGATCATTGGTTGAAGGGATAGTCAAGGTCCAGATGTTGATAGTGAATTCCTTGAGGGAAGGGGGATTGTGAAAGACTTGTTATCATTTTATTGTGTATTTCAAATATGTTTGGATGCAGGGAAGACTAGGAGAATGAAGGATCACTCACTAATAGCATGGTAACCCGACTTTGAAGGGTCACTGGTTGAGGGGATAGTCAAGGTTTGAATGTTGATAGTGAATTCCTTGAGGGAAGGGGGATTGTGAAAGACTTGTTATCATTGTATTGTTTATTTCCAATATGTTTGGATGTAGGGCAGACCAGGAGAATGAAGGATCACTCACTGATTGCATGATAACCCGGTTTTGAAGGGTCACTGGTTTAGGGGACAGTCAAGGTCTAGATGTTGATAGTGAATTCCTTGAGGGAAGGGGGATTGTGAAAGACTTGTTATCATTGTATTGTGTATTTCCAATATGTTTGGATGCAAGGAAGACTGGGAGAATGAAGGATCACTCACTGATTGCATGATAACCTAGTTTTGAAGGGTCACTGGTTGAGGGGATAGTCAAGGTCTGGATGTTGATAGTAAATTCCTTGAGGGAAGGGGGATTGTGAAAGACTTGTTATCATTGTATTGTGTATTTCCAATATGTTTGGATGTAGGGCAGACTAGGAGAATGAAGGATCACTCACTAATTGCATGATAACCCAGTTTTGAAGGGTCACTAGTTGAGGGGATAGTCAAGTCAGGATGTTGATAGTGAATTCCTTGAGGGAAGGGGGATTGTGAAAGACTTGTTATCATTGTATTATTTATTTCCAATATGTTTGGATGCAGGACAAACCAGGAGAATAAAGGATCACTCACTGATTGCATGATAACCCAATTTTGAATGGTCACTGATTGAGGGGACAGTCAATGTCTGGATGTTGATAGTGAATTCCTTGAGGGAAGGGGGATTATGAAAGACTTTTTATCATTGTATTTTGTATTTCCAATATGTTTGGATGTAGGGTAGACTAGGAGAATGAGAGATCACTCACTGATTTCATGATAACCCAGTTTTGAAGGGTCACTAGTTGAGAGGATAGTCAACGTCCGGATGTTGATAGTGAATTCCTTGAGGCAAGGGGGATTATGAAAGACTTGTTATCATTGTATTGTGTATTTCCAATATGTTTGGATACAGGGCAGACTAGGAGAATAAAGGATCACTCACTGATTGCATGATAACCTAGTTTTGAAGGGTCACTAGTTGAGGGGACAGTCAAGGTTCGGATGTTGATAGTGAATTCCTTGAGGGAAGGGTGATTGTGAAAGACTTGTTATCATTGTATTGTGTATTTCTAATATATTTGGATGCAAGGCAAATCAGAAGAATGAAGGATCACTCACTAATTTCATGATAACCCGATTTTGAAGGGTTATTGGTTGAGGGGACAGTAAAGGTCCGGATGACTGAGCCATTCGAGGACCCTATTTCTTTGTATTAATTTCTATTCAAATTGGATGCATGGATTTCTGAGAATTATCGGCTGTTATGTATCCTACAACTGCATCCGTAAATCTGCATATACTTCTCTATAGTTGAAAGCCACTTAGGGATCAAAATAGAGAAAATAAATCAAAATCATTCTTTGTCCTATTTCCTTTTAACAAAGTCTCAACTAGCAATGATACAATACATTTGATGCCCTAAGCTATCAATAAAAATGGCACCTAGCTAGAAGCTCACGGGCTTTCCATTTGATAACCATAGTCAACATTTCAAAAAAATGGATATCCTTGAACACAAGCACCAATAACATCAAATAATGGAGTTAAAGCATGGGCTAGGGTATGACACCAGTACAATGCGGTCATTTTAGTGAGCATCTCAACAATATACAATGGAATCATTAAAAATGCCAGTAATATCAACAAACGTGAATCCAAACATTTGAAAATAGTGAATCGATATCCTTGAGCACAAGCACCAATAACATCAAATAATAGAGATAAAGCACTGGCTAGGGCGTGACACCAGTAGAATGTGGTAATTTCAGAGAGCATTCATGATCAAATAAAATGCAACACATTTAAAATTTGTGGTCGAATATGATGCGAGAGGCTTGAAAGATGAAGAAACCACATACCTTCTCTTGCGCTCATCTTTCGCTCCTTTTCTCCCACTCCTCTATCCAATTGAAATAAAAATGATTTGGCGGTTCACTTTTTTTTAATGTATACCCCGAACCTGTTGAAATTTCGATGGTCAATTTAAAACCCATCGGAATACCGACACCATTGAGTCCTATTTTAAAAAAGAAAAAAAAATTCATTAAAAAAAATTATCCATTAGAAATTTCTGTCAAAATTTGGTCCCAAATGTAGTAGTGAGAGGCTCCATTTTTCAAGATTCAAGGTATTTTTTGGTTCGTCTTAATCAGATCTTTGATTTGAGACAAATTTCACCAGATTTGGAAACGGTAAAATTTTTAGCTATAAACACTGTACTGACTTCCTTGCTTTGACCAAACTTTGAACATTCGTATCTTGAGAAGAGAGGGTCCATTTTTCAAGATTCAAAGTGTTCTTTGGTTCATCTCAACAAGATCTTCAATTTGAGACCACTTTCACCAGATTTGGAAACACTCAAATTTTTAGCTATGAACACTGTATTGACTTCCTTACTTTGAGCAAACTTTGACTGTCCATATCTTGAGAAGAGAGGCTTCATTTTTAAAGATTCAAGGTGTTTTTTGGTTCATCTCGACGAGATCTTCGATTTGAGACCACTTTCACCAAATTTGGAAATGACCAAATTTTTAGCTGCGAACATTCTACTGACTTCCTTGCTCTGACCTAACTTTGACCTTCCGTATCTTGAGAAGCGAGACTCATTTTTTCAAGATTCAAGGTGTTTTTTGGTTCATCTGGACGAGATATTTGATTTGAGACCACTTTCACTAGATTTGGAAATGGTCAAATTTTTAGCTATGAAAACTATATTGACTTCCTTGCTTTGACCAAACTTTGACCATCCGTATCTTGAGAAGAGATGCTCTATTTTTGAAGATTCAAGGTGTTCTTTGGTTTATCTCAACGAGATCTTCGATTTGAGACAACTTTCACCAGATTTAGAAATAGTTAAATTTTTAGCTACGAACATTGTACTGACTTCCTTACTTTGACCAAACTTTGACCATCCGTAACTTGAGAAGAGAAGCTCTATTTTTCAAGATTCAAGGTATTTTTTGGTTCATCTTGACGAGATCTTCGATATGAGACCACTTTCACCAAATTTGGAAACGGTCAAATTTTTAGCTACAAACATTGTACTGACTTCCTTACTTTGAAAATAATTTGACCGTCTGTATCTTGAGAAAAGAGGCTCCATTTTTTAAGATTCAAGGTGTTTTTTGGTTCATCTTGATGAGATCTTCGATTTGAGACCACTTTCACCAGATTTGGAAACGGTCAAATTTTCAGCTATGAACACTATACTGACTTCCTTGCTTTAACCAAACTTTGACCATCTGTATCTTGAGAAGAGATACTCCAGTTTTCAATATTCAAGGTGTTCTTTGGTTCATCTCGATGAGATCTTTGATTTGAGACCACTTTCGCTACATTTGGAAATGGTCAAATTTTTAACTACAAACACTATACTGACTTCCTTGTTTTGACCAAACTTTGACAGTCTGTATTTTGCAAAGAGAGGCTCCATTTTTTAAGATTCAAGGTTTTTTTGGTTCATCTCGATGAGATCTTCGATTTTAGACCACTTTCATGAGATTTGGAAATGGTCAAATTTTTAGCTACGAACATTGTACTGACCTCCTTGCTTTGACCAAACTTTGACCATTTGTATCTTGAGAAGAGAGGCTCTGTATTTTAAGATTCAAGGTGTTCTTTGGTTCATCTTGATGAAATCTTTGATTTGGTCAAATTTTTAGCTACAAACACTGTACTAACTTCCTTGCTTTGACCAAACTTTGATTGTTCGTATCTTGATAAGATAGGCTCTGTGTTTGAAGATTCAAGGTATTTTTTTGTTCATCTCGACAAGATCTTTGATTTCAAACCAATTTCATCAAATTTGGAAACAGTCAATTTTTTAACTATGAATACTGTACTAACTTCCTTGCTTTGACCAAACCTTGATCGGCTGTATCTTGAGAAGAGAGGCTCCATTTTTTAAGATTCAAGGTGTTTTATGGTTCATTTTGACGAGGTCTTCAATTTGAGACCACTTTCACCAATTTTGGAAATAGGTAAATTTTTACCTACGAATATTGTATTGACTTCCTTGCTTTGACCAAACTTTAACCCTCTGTATCTTGAGAAGAGAGGTTCCATTTTTCAAGATTCAAGGTGCTTTTTGGTTCATCTTAATGAGATCTTCAATTTGAGGCCTCTTTCACATGATTTGGAAACTGTCAAATTTTTAGCTACTAACACTGTACTGACTTCATTTCTTTCAGCAAACTTTGACCGTCTGTATCTTGAGAAGAGAGGCTCCATTTTTCAAGATTCAAGATGTGTTTTGGTTCGTCTCGACTAGATCTTCAATTTGAGGCCACTTTCATTAGATTTGGAAACTATTATATCTTTAGCTAATAACACTGTAATGACTTCCTTGCTTTGAAAAAATTTTGACCATCTGTATCTTGACAAGAGGGCTCCATTTTTTAAGATTCAAAGTATTTTTTGGTTCATCTCAATGAGATCATTGATTTGAGACCACTGTCACCAGATTTGGAAATGGTGACATTTTTAGCTATGAACACTTGCTTTGACCAAATTGTGATCGTTTGTATCTTGACAAGTGAGGTTCTCTTTTTTAAGATTCAAAGTGCTTTTTGGTTCATCTCGATGAGATCTTCAATTTGAGACCACTTTCACAAGATTTGGAAATGGTCAAATTTTTAACTATGAACACTGTACTAACTTCCTTGCTTTGACCAAACTTTGACCCTCTGTATTTTGAGAAGAGAGGCTCCATTTTTTAAGACTCAAGGTGGTTTTTAGTTCATCTTGAGGAGATCTTAAATTTAAGAACACTTTCACCAGATTTGGAAATGGTCAAATCTTTAGCTATGAATGTTGTACTGAGTTCCTTGCTTTAACCAAACTTTAACTGTCCATATCTTGAGAAGAGAGGCTCCATTTTCAAGATTCAAGGTGTTTTTTGGTTTATCTCGACTCAATGTTTGATTTGAGACCACTTTCACTAGATTTGGAAACATTCAAATGTTTAGCTAGGAACACTGTGCTGACTTCCTTGCTTTGACCAAATTTTGACCTTCTTTATCTTGAGAAGAGAGGCTCCATTTTTCAAGATTTAAGATGTTTTTTGGTTCATCTCGACGAAATCTTTGATTTGATACCACTTTCACTAGATTTGGAAAAGGTCATTTTTTACCTACAAACACTATACTAACTTCCTTTCTTTGACCAAACTTTGACCATCTGTATCTTGAGAAGATGCACTCTAGCTTTCAAGATTCAAGGTGGTTTTTGGTTCATCTCGACGAGATCTTCAACTTGAAACCACTTTCACTAGATTTGGAAATGGTCAAATGTTTAGCTACGAACACTGTAATGACTTCCTTGCTTTGACCAAACTTTGACCGTTTGCATATTGAGAGGAGAAGCTCCATTTTTCATGATTCAAAGTATTTTTTGGTTCATCTGGATGAGATCTTTGATTTGGGACCACTTTTGCTAGATTTGGAAATGGTCAAATTTTTAGCTACGAATGTTCTACTAACTTCCTTGCTTTGACCAAAATTTGACCATTTGTATCTTGAGAAAAGAGGCTCTATTTTTCAAGACTCGGGGTGTTTTTTGCTTCATCTCGATGAGATCTTCAATTTGAGACCACTTTTACGAGATTTGGAAATGGTCAAATATTGAGCTATGAACATTGTACTGACTTCCTTGCTTTGACCAAACTTTGACCATCTGTATCTTTAGAAGAGAGGCTTCATTTTTTAAGATTCAAGTTATTTTTTGGTTCATCTCAACGAGATCTTCGATTTGAGACCACTTTCACTAAATTTAGAAATGGTCAAATTTTTAGCTACGAACATTGTACTGACTTCCTTGCTTTCACAAAACTTTGACCATCTATATCTTGAGAAGAGAGGCACTAGTTTTATAGATTCAAGGTGTTTTTTTGTTCATCTTGATGAGATCTTTTATTTGAGACCACTTTCACCAACTTTGGAAACAGTCCAATTTTTAGCTATGAACATTGTACTGACTTCCTTGCTTTGACCAAACTTTAACTGTCTTTATCTTGAGAAGAGAGGCTCCATTTTTCAAGATTCAAGGTGTTTTTGGTTCATCTCGACAAGATCTTCAATTTGAGACCACTTTCACCAAGTTTGCAAATGATAAAAATTTTAGCTACAAACATTATACTAACTTCCTTGCTTTGACCAAACTTTTACCTTCCGTACCTTGAGAAGAGAGGCTCTATTTTTCAATATTCAATGTGTTTTTTAGTTCATCTTGATGAGATCTTCGATTTGAGACCACTTTCACCAGATTTATAAACATTCAAATTTTTAGCTACGAACACTATACTAACTTCCTCGCTTTGACCAAACTTTCACCATCTGTATATTGAGAAGATAGGCTACATTTTTCAAGATTGAAGATGTTTTTTGGTTTATCTCGATGAGATCCTTCATTTGAGACCACTTTTACCAGATTTGAAAATGGTCAAATTTTTAGCTATGAACATTGTACTGACTTCCTTGCTTTGACCAAACTTTGATCGTCCGTATCTTGAGAAGAGAGGCTCCATTTTTCAAGATTCAAGGTGGTTTTTGGTTTGTCGCGACAAGATCTTTGATTTGAGACCACTCTCACTAGATTTGGAAATGGTCAAACTTTTAGCTACGAACACTGTATTGACTTCCTTGCTTTGACCAAACTTTAACTATATGTATCTTGAGAAGAGAAATTCCATTTTTCATGATTCAAGGTGTTTTTTGGTTCATCTCAACAAGATCTTTGATTTGAGACCACTTTCACCTGATTTTGAAATAGTCAAATTTTATTGTACTGACTTCTAGGCTTTGACCAAACTTTGACCATCTGTATCTTGGGAAGAGAGGCTTCATTTTTTAAGATTTAGGGTGTTTTTTGGTTCATCTCGACGAGATCTTTGATTTGAAACCACTCTCAACAGATTTGGAAATGGTCAAATTTTTAGCTACGAACACTGTACTGACTTCCTTGCTTTGACCAAACTTTGATAGTCCGTATCTTGAGAAGAGAGGCTCTATTTTTTAAGATTCAAGGTGTTTTTTGGTTCATGTCGATGAGATTTTTAATTTGAGACCACTTTTTATGAGATTTGGAAATGGTCAAATATTTAGCTACGAACACTATACTGACTTTCTTGCTTTGACCAAACTTTGACCGTCTGTATCTTCATAAGAGAGGCTTCATTTTTAAAGATTCAAGGTGTTTTTTGGTTCATCTCGACGAGATCTTTGATTTGAGACCACTTTCACTAGATTTGGAAATGGTCAAATTTTTAGCTACGAACATTGTACTGAATTCCTTACTTTGACCAAACTTTGACCATCTGTATCTTGAGAAGAGAGGCTCCATTTTTATAGATTCAAGGTATTTTTTGGTTCATCTCGATGAGATCTTTGATTTGAGACCACTTTCACCAGATTTGGAAATGGTCAAATTTTTAGCTAAGAACATTGTAGTAACTTCCTTGCTTTGACCAAACTTTAACTGGCTATATCTTGAGAAGAGAGGGTCCATTTTTCAAGACTCAAGGTGTTTTGTTCATCTCAACAAGATCTTCGATTTGAAACCACTTTCACCAGGTTTGGAAATGATCAAATTTTTAGCTACGAACACTGTACTAACTTCCGTGCTTTGACCAAACTTTTACCTTCCGTATCTTGAGAAGACAAACTCTATTTTTAAATAGTCAATGTGTTTTTTGGTTCATCTTGATGAGATCTTCGATTTGAGACCACTTTCACTAGATATAGAAATGTTCAAATTTTTAGCTACAAACATTATATTGACTTCCTTGCTTTGACCAAACTTTGACCATCTATATATTGAGAAGATAGGCTATGTTTTTCAAGATTGAAAGTATTTTTTGGTTCATCTTGATGAGATCTTTGATTTGAGACCACTTTCACCAAATTTGAAAACATTTAAATTTTTAGCTACGAACATTGTAATGACCTCCTTGCTTTGACAAAATTTGATCATCTGTATCTTGAGAAGAGAGGCTCCATTTTTCAAGATTCAAGGTAGTTTTTGGTTTGTCTCGATGAGATCTTTGATTTGAGACCACTTTCACTAAATTTGAGAATGGTCAAACTTTTAGCTATGAACACTGTACTGACTTCCTTGATTTGACCAAACTTTAACTATCTATATCTTGAGAAGAGAGGCTCTATTTTTCAAGATTCAAGGAGCTTTTTGGTTCATCTCTAAGAGATCTTCAATTTGAGACCACTTTCACTAGATTTTGAAATGGTCAAATTTTATTGTACTTACTTCCTTGCTTTGACCAAACTTTGACCATCTGTATCTTGAGAAGAGAAGCTTCAATTTTCAAGATTCAAGGTGTTTTTTGGTTTATCTTGACAAGATTTTTTATTTGAGACCACTTTCACTAGATTTGGAAATGGTCAAATTTTTAGCTACGAACACTGTACTGACTTCCTTGCTTTGACCAAACTTTGACAGTCCGTATCTTGAGAAGACAGGCTCTATTTTTCAAGATTCAAGGTGTTTTTTGGTTCATCTCGATGAGATATTTGATTTGAGACCACTTTCATCAGAATTAGAAATGGTCAAATTTTTAGCTACAAACATTGTACTGACTTCCTTGCTTTGACCAAACTTTGACCATCCGTATCTTGAGAAGAGAGGCTTCATTTTTCAAGATTCAAGGTGTTTTTTGGTTCATCTCGATGAGATCTTCAATTTGAGACCACTTTTACCAAATTTGGAAATGGTCAAATTTTTAGGGATGAACATTGTACTAACTTCCTTGCTTTGACCAATCTTTGACTAATATTTGACAACAACAAATGACGATGACTCGTCAGAATCTTCTGATGGGCTGTCGTCGTTTGTAGTGTGTTTGTCGACGGAGATGTTGTTCATGCAAGGGATATTTGTCAAAAGTTTATAATAAATATCCATTGTTTGTAGTTTTTTAATGACAATGATGTTGTACATGTGATGGATACCCATCGAAAGTTTGAAATTGATATCCGTTGTTTGTAGTTTTTTACAGACAGTAATGCTATACATGCGACAGCTAGCTGTCAGATTTTTTGGACAGATAGCTGTCACTATTGTATGGCCATCATAGTTGTGACAAAAATTAGTATGTTTTAAATATATATATATATATATATATATATTTGTCAATCGAGTTGGTATCGATTTAGAATAGTGTTCTTGCAGATCTGGCTCGAGCTGGTTGCATTACTTTCAAATCTCGATTGACTTGCAAGGTGGTTTGTTGAGTCAAGGTCTTTTATTCCTACTCGTGATTTAGTTATGTCATTTGGAGATGACTTTGCAGTAGATTCGGTAGCGACTCGTGGATTATTGAGTTGAGTCAAGAGACTTAGATTTGGAATGGATTTGACTGAATCAAGATTTGTGACAGCGCCTACTCCAGCACAAGAATCTAGTGTCGTGATCAGAGATGCATTATTCCTGATGTGTTCATGGGATATATGCATACCTAATTGCATTCAGATCTAATTCGAGTGAATTTTTTACTTGTTTAGTCTGAATTGGATGTGCTTTGTTCCTATGGAGTGTAGCAGTGACTTGAATTAGAGTTTGAGTAGACTGTGCATTGATCGGCTTGAAGACATAATTGAGATACTCTTTGTGTTGTTGTTGAGATTGGGTTGTGAAAAATCACTAGGATCGTCTACCATTTTTTCTATAGTTTCAAATGAGTTAGATGTGATGTTGAGAGAGTGACTTGCAGAACTTGCACATTGGAGATTCGTAGATCACTATGGTGTCCATGATGACTTGGGAGAAGTCTTCTTCTTGGTGAATTGAGCTGAGAGACTTGGATTACAGAAAGAGGGTCATTTGATGCGACTTATGAGACATTGGATGCCTCTTCATAGTAGGTTCATGGTGCGGTCTGTGGTGTTTCTTTGCAACTGGGTTCTTGGCAGAGATCTGTTGATTTTGTAGCCATTGAGATGGATCGATATGACTTGATCTTGGGTCAAGACTCCTTGAGGTGAGCTGAAGTGATCATTGGTCCTTGAAGTGATTGATGCTTCTAACAAATAGCCATTTCTTTTAGTTTTTCCATTAGTTATTATGTGGTTTCTATTGTAATTATGATGGCTCACTATTTTTTAAAAATAAACATATATTTGTCATACTTGGATCGAGATCTTAAATTATTGAGCTTCTCTTTGTTTTGATAATAGTTTAACATTCTCTACTTGACAGGGCCAACCACATGAAGGTGGAAGCTCATCTGACCCCTCCTAGGATTCTCTTATGACCCTTTACGACACTTTAAGACCTCTAAGATGTATTCTTAGGGATTGTAAAAGGTCAGAAAGGGTCATAAGGGGTCCTAGGACATAACAGCTGAGAAACATAAATGTAGGCATCATGGTCACAATTGTTTGAAAACACAACATAATTGAATTCTATACCCAGATGATGCAACACAACCACTACTCATGTAGTTTTAAGTTGACACTACGGGATCTAAAAACCAAAGATAAGGAATCTATATATGGTTTTTGGATCCTGCAGTGTCAACTTAGAACTGTGGGAGTAGTGGTTATGTTGCATCCTCTGGGTATAGCATTAAATTATGTTGTGTCTCCAAACAATTGTGACCATGATGCCTACAATTATGTTTCTCAGTTGTTGTGATACCTACAATAATGTTTTGTAGCTGTTGTGTTTATTTGCATTTTCTTTATGTTTTTGGCTTCTCTCCCTCACATCAAAAATAATATTTTCCCACTATGAATCGAGAATGCATGTGCAACACAAGCAGAATATGCAAGGATAGCAGGTGGAGCTGAAAAAACACAACACATTTACATTTTTTTAATAGGTCAAAATTGCAATGTTCGCGATGGTCTATAACTTAAAATATGCAATTAAAGACCTCTATAAAAAATGCAACCCTGGTGTGTCTTTCAGCTCCACTTAATATCTTATGTATATGAATTGAGATTGCATATTGAGGTAGGCATCTCCTTTTGCATCGCCTGAAACCAAGAGATTGTCATAGTTAACATAAAAAATCATTATTGAAGTTTTGTTATTATTAAAAAGTACACTAGAACTTTCATCGAAAGAAGGTGCAAGGGATACATAGATGATTTGGATGTAAATTCAATAATGCATCTTTGTAGTGCTCACCTTATAGATAGTCTTTGACTAAGGTTCAATTTTGGGTAGCATTCATGCTCCTTTGTTTCTTTTACACCATCTTTGTCAGCAAGTTTATTCATGGACAACCTCCACTTTCACCAGATTTGGAAATATTTAAATTTTTAACTACAAAGATTGTACTGACTTTCTTTCTTTGACCAAACTTTGACCATCCCTGTCTTGAGAAGAGAGGCTCCATTTTTTAAGATTCAAGATGGTTTTTGGTTCGTCTCGACGAGATCTTCAATTTGAGACCACTTTCACTAGATTTGGGAATGGTCAAACTTTTAGCTACGAACACTGTACTGACTTCCTTGCTTTGACCAAACTTTAACTATCTATATCTTGAGAAGAGAGGCTCTATTTTTCAAAATTCAAGGTGTTTTTTGGTTCATCTCGATAAGATCTTCGATTTGAGACCACTTTCACCAGATTTTGAAACGGTCAAATTTTATTATACTAACTTCCTTGCTTTGACCAAACTTTGACCATTTGTATCTTGAGAAAAGAAGCTTCATTTTTAAAGATTCAAGGTGTTTTTTGGTTTATCTTGATGAGATCTTTGATTTGAGACCACTTTCACCAGATTTGGAAATGGTCAAATTTTTAGCTACGAACACTGCACTGACTTCCTTGGTTTGACCAAACTTTGACAGTCAGTATCTTGAGAAGAGACTCTATTTTTCAAGATTCAAGGTATTTTTTGGTTCATCTTGACGAGATATTTGATTTGAGACCAGTTTCACCAAATTCAGGAATGATCAAATTTTTAGCTACGAACACTGTACTAACTTCCTTGCTTTGACCAAATTTTGACCCTCTGTATATTCAGAAGAGAGGCTCCATTTTTCAAGACTCAAGGTGGTTTTTGGTTCATCTCGATGAGATCTTCAATTTGAGACCACTTTCACCAGATTTGGAAATGGTCAAATTTTTAGCTACGAACACTGTACTGACTTCCTTGCTTTGACCAAATTTTGACACTCCGTATCTTGAGAAGAGAGGCTCCATTTTTGAAGATTCAAGGTGTTTTTTGGTTCATCTTAATGTAATCTTTGATTTGAGACCACTTTCACCAAATTTGGAAACAATCAATTATTTAGCTACGAACACTATACTAACTTCTTTGCTTTTACCAAATTTTGACCATCTGTATCTTGAGAAGATAGGCTCTATTTTTTAAGATTCATGGTGGCTTTTGGATCATCTCAATGAGATCTTCGATTTGAGACCACTTTCACCAAATTTGGAAATGCTCAAATTTTTAGCTACGAACACTATACTGACTTCCTTGCTTTGACCAAACTTTGACGGTCTGTATCTTGAGAAGAGAGGTTTAGTTTTTGAAGATTCAAGGTGTTTTTTGGTTCATCTCGATGACATCTTCGATTTGAGACCACTTTCACTACATTTGGAAATGGTCAAATTTTTAGCTACGAACATTGTACTGACTTCCTTGCTTTGACAAAATTTTTACCGTCTGTATCTTGAGAAGATAGGCTCTATTAGTCAAGATTCAAGGTGGTTTTTGGTTTATCTTGACGAGATCTTTTATTTGAGAATACTTTCACCAGATTTAGAAATGGTCAATTTTTTTGCTACGAACACTGTACTGACTTTCTTGCTTTGACCAAACATTGACCATCCATATCTTGAGAAGAGAGGCTTTGTTTTTCAAGATTCAAGGTGTTTTTTGGTTCATCTCAATGAGCTATTCGATTTGAGACCACTTTCACCAGATTTGGAAACAGTCAAATTTTTAGCTACGAACACTTTACTAACATCCTCTCTTTGACCAAACTTTGACTATCTTTATCTTGAGAAGACAGGCTCTATTTTTTAAGATTCAAGGTGTTTTTTGGTTCATCTCGATGAGATCTTTGATTTGAGACCACTTTCACTAGATTTGGAAATGTTCAAATTTTAGCTATGAACACTACACTGACTTCCTTGCTTTGACCAAACTTTGACTATTCGTATCCTGAGAAGAGAGGCTCCATTTTTCAAGATTCAAGGTGATTTTTGGTTCATCTCAATGAGATCTTTGATTTGAGACCACTTTTACCATATTTGGAAATGGTCAAATTTTTAGGTACGAACACTGTATTGACTTCCTCACTTTGACCAAACTTTGAACGTATGTATCTTGAGAAGAGAGGCTCCATTTTTCAAGATTCAAGGTATTTTTGGGTTTATCTTGATGAGATCTTGGATTTGAGACCACTTTCACCAGATTTAGAAATGGTCAAATTTTTAGCTAGGAACACTGTACTGACTTGCTTGCTTTGACTAAACTTTGACCGTCTGTATCTTGAGAAGAGAGGCTTCATTTTTCAAGATTCAAGGTGTTTTTTGGTTCATCTCGATGAGATCTTCGATTTGAGACCACTTTTACCAAATTTGGAAATGGTCAAATTTTTAGTGATGAACACTATACTGATTTCCTTAATTTGACCAATCTTTAACTGTTTGTATCTTGAGAAGAGAGGCTCTACCACTAGTACATTTGAGACCTTTTTTCTATGGCTGACCATCAGAATTATGACAGTATACCGTCGATTAAGTGACACCACTCACTGTCATAGTTTTGTAGTAAAAAAAATGATAGCTTCGATTGCCATCATAATTATGATGACTATTGCCATCACAAAAAGGGGGTGCCAACATGGCAAACATACTGTTAGGGTATTTGTGGGTGTCATAATTACGATTCCCATCCATCATAGATAACTACAAATGATGAAGACCCGTCAAAATCTTTCGACAGGCCATCGTCATTCGTAGTTTGTTTGCCAATGGAGATGTTGTTCATGCGATGGATATCTATCAAAAGTTTACAATGGATATCCATTGTTTGTAGTTTTTTAACAACAATGATGTTGTACATGTGATGGATACCCATTGAAAGTTTGGAACTGATATCCGTCATTTGTAGTTTTTTACTAATAGCGAAGTTGTACATGCGATAGTTGGTTGTCAGATGTTTTTGACAGATAGCCATCACTATTGTATGGCCATCGTAGTTGTGACGAAAAATCAATATTTTAGAAAAAATATATATATTTTTTGATCGAGTTGGTATCAATTCAGAATGGTGTTCTTACAGATCTGGTTCAAGCTAGTTGCACATCTGGTTTGAGCTGGTTGCATTACTTTTGGATCTCGATCAACTTGCAAGGTGGTTTGGTGAGTCGAGGTCCTTTATTCCTGCTCGTGATTTGGTTATGTCATTTGGAGATGACTTTGCAGTAGATTAGGTAGCGGCTCATGGAATATTGAGTTGAGTCGAGAGACTTGGGTTTCAAATGGATCTGACTAAATCAAGATTTGTGATAGCGACTGCTCTAGCACAAGAATCTAGTGCAGCGATCAGAGATGCATTATTCTTGATGTGTTTGTGGGATATATGCAGACCTAATTGCATTCAAATTTGATTCAAGTGAATTGTTGAATTTTTTAGTTTGAATTGGATGTGCTTTGTTTCTATGGAGTGTAGCAGTGACTTGACTTGGAGTTTGAGTAGACTGTGCATTGATCGTCTTGAAGATAGAATTGAGCTACTGTTTGCATTGTTATTGAGATCAGGTTGTGACGGATCACTGGGATTGTCTACCATTTTTGCCACAGTTTCGAATGAGTTAGATGTGATGTCGAGAGAGTGACTTGCAGAACTTGCACATTGGAGATTCGTAGATCACTATGGTGTCTATGATGACTTGGGAGAAGTCTTATTCTTGGTGAACCGAGATGAGAGACTTGGATTATAGAAAGAGGGTCATTTAATGCAACTTATGAGACATTGGATGCCTCTTCACATCAGGTTCATGGTGCAGTCTATGGTGTTTCTTTGTGACTGGGTTCTTGGAAGAGATCTATTGATTTGGTAGCCATTGAGATGGATCGATGTGACTTGATCTTGGGTCAAGACTTCTTGAGGTGAGCTGATGTGATCATTTCTGCTTGAAGTGATTGATGTTTCTAATAGATAGCCATCGCTTTTAGTTTTTCCATTGGTTATTTTGTGGTTTCTATTGTAATTGTGACGACTCACACTATTTTTTAAAAATAAATATATATTTATCATACTTGGATTGAGATCTTAAATTATTAAGCTTCTCTTTGTTTCGATAATAGTTTAACATTCTCTACTTAATAGGGCCAACCACGTGAAGGTGGAAGCTAATTTGACCCCTCCTAAGATTCTCGTTGTAATGCCCAAAATAATCTGAACAAAAACACAACTAATTTTTTTTTTTTGAAAAGCTATAACATACATCTAGGTCAACAAAGTTATTCAAAAGCCCTTCGACACAAAGCTCTGGAATCGAAGCTCGCTTGGGCGAGTCACCCTATGACATAGAGGGATCAGGAGGCAAGTGCTGGCGTACCTTCGTCTCCTATACGACAAAAGTCAATAGGCGATGGGGAAGGTTAAAGATGCTAAAAAAAAAAAAAAAGAATTAACATGTCCCTAGGGTTTCAAGAAGTATTAGTATTAAATGATCTATCCCTATAAAATTTCAAGGCGGAATTAGTTTCTCCTAAGGATAGATTAATTAAGAATTAACATAACAAATATTAATCTAGTTATTTCGCACATAAACTAAGTTCACTACTCCTAACTAATAACCCTAAGGTTAACTATTCCATTAATTAAGTTTAATATTTAAATTGGAATAACTTTACTAAATTTTATTTATATAAATTTAGGTAGATAATGAGATTAAGATTCTATGAATACATAATTAAATACATAAATAATAAGACAATTAAGAAATGATTATAAACTTATATCTACTTACAATTTCATTGAAAATAAAAAAAATTACTAAGAAATAATCCACAACTTAACTTTATTTTTTATACTCAATAGCAAAATAAACGTAACGATAAAATATAAAGAAGGAAAGATAATCATATTTATTAAATTAAATTCACTACCAACATAAAAAAACAAAACTTTACCATATACTAAAATAATTTCTTCAAAGATAAATCACTATCTAAAAGAAAATATATTATTGTTTCAACAAATCCATTTTTATTTTTTTTACTAACAAAAAAAGAAAATAACATGACATTTCAATAAATTCGATTTTCACCATCCTAACGGAAATAAAATAACTTTCCTACTAAATTTAATATTTCGCTAACAAAATGAAGAAAAGAATAATAACATTTCGATAATTTCAATTTTCCACTAACAGAATGGATTTACAGACATAACTTTTCCAATAACTAAATAAACTTGTAAGTGGAAACATAACAATATGAAAACAAATAATAAAATAATGAAAGGGGCCCTTCAAACCCTAATTCGAATTTAGGGTTTGGGGCCCAATAAAACTTTCTCTAACCCTAAAATCACTCACTATGTTTCCTTTTGTATTGTGTGTGCAGGTTGGAAGAAGATTATGTAGAAGGCTTGCTCTAATGCAATTCTCTCAAGTGAGAGAGAATGATGAGCAGCAGAGAGCCCTTAATCCATAAGGGTTTCTCATTTTCACGCTTGAATGGATGTTCAGTAACAGAGAGCCCTTAATTCATAAGGGTTTTCTCTCTTACCCACGATGCAAGCATATAATCAGATCTGTATGCAGATTGGACCATAAGTCCATAGGATTCAACATCGCTATCATTTTTTTTTAGTAATAGTTTCGAGTTTTCATTGGTTTAAAGTTTCTATGTTCTACTTTATTGCAGTACGCGGCATTGCCAATTTTGAAATCGATTTACAGAGATTAACACCTCTGTACATTGCTTAGCAATAATTTTTAATAGTTTCTCTCTGTATTTTCCTGGGCGTATTGGATTTTCGAAGGGTTTTGGAAACCCTATGGCCGCAAGTGCCACAGCCACTGCCGTAGCCAGTCACGACAGTGACTGTGGTCACTGCCCGCTGCCAAGGCCGCTACAGTGATCACAGTCACTGCCGTGACTTACGGCAGCACCGCTGCCATGCGCGTAATACGATCGTATATACAGAATACGATCCCTCAAAATAAAGTTTGATAAAAAAAAAATTTTAAAACTTTTTTCTATGCGATAAATTTTATGGTATAATTTTATAAAATATGTATTATAAAATACATATTATATAATATTATGTTATTACTTGTTACAGATCTGATTATATTATAAAAGCTGAATATATATATATATATATATATATATATATATATATATATATATAGTGTATTAAATATTATACAGAAATCAGTGGTATAATATTTAATATATATATACATATATATTTGTTTTTGTTATTATGATCAGATTGTAATGCAATGTCTACTATTATATATTATATGCTATTACAGCATATATTATATAATATTAAACATCAGTATTGTTGATTTAAAAGATAGAGTTTTATAATAAAAAAGGTATATTATTTAATATCATTCTGTTCGGATGCAAATCCGATTACAGTGAAAACTGTGTTATTATTTAAATAATGTATGTTGTATTCTATATAGAATACAGTATATGTTATTATTATTATAATCTGATCTTCCATACGTTTTATCAGTCTCCTTTTTGCAATATATTTTACAGAAAAATCTAATAATTTATTTCTATCATTTTTTTAAAAAAATTTCTAACTTGATTTCAATCCAGCTTAGCATCTACGCACGTATACAAGGAGGGGATATCAAAATTTGCAAGACAAGGGTGGAGATAAAATACAGATATGATATAATGTATGAATATCAATCATAGGATTTCATACTAAGAAATATGCTCCAGCAATAATAAAGTTAGCAGAACTTTTGGTAAGAAAGAATAATGTTCACATCAGAGACCATATTATTATTTTCATTGAGCAATACCAATTAACTATCAGCTTCCATCAAAGGATATCATATGTTTGAATATGACGTTTCATGTTTATGACAATAATATTATTTCAGGTTATTTATATTCTGTCTGTTATTCTTAAATATATTTCTTTGGATTAGCATAAGAATTAAACTAAAGAAAGGTTTATTTTATTTTAGAGAATATCTAATGTGCAACACAAACAATATAAGAATATGCACATGTTTGTACACAGAAGTATATGCACAGTTAAATCAAAATTTATAATACTACAATTAATCATACAGTATTTTTTTTTTAATAAGGAACTTTACAGTAATCTGATTTCAAAATTAAGAATACAAAAACCCTTTTAAACAACTATGTAAGACATAAGGAAACACAAAATTCCATATCTAACTCTCTACTACAGGAAATACATAATTTTCTAATAATCATGGCAATACTGAAAATACAAAATATTATCTAATGCTCAGTTACAGGATCTTCGAATTTATTTTCTGCTACAGGAACTTTAATACATTTTATGTATAACTAACTGAATTAACACTTGCAATTTTTTTTACAACAAAAATCACTCTACTCTACACAAAGAACAGGATTTAAAACTACTGATAATGAATGTGGATTTAGGACTGTTTAAGGAACAGTAAATTGACTCAATACAGGAAAACCATTAACTAAATAGTCGAGAGTCTCACTTGAATAAGATTACAAGATCTATATGCAGTAATTAAACAATTATAAAGAATCAAGTCTTTTTCAACCAGAAACAACATAAGGCCATTTTAAGAATTTCCAACTCAATCTTCAATCTTCAATTTTTTTATTTTTTTTTGGGTTTGTTACTAAAGTCATAAATTAGGACTTGCAAAACATAAGACCTCTTCACATAGTCATGGAGCTCACCTCCCAGCCAAAGCCATTACATGGCCACCCCCGAGCTTGGGGAAACAAGTATAGGACAAGGTACACAAACAACACATCAAGACACACAACAAGATTCAAAACACATAATTTACAATCACTCCTTTCTCAGGCTTAAACAAAAGATTCAAGTATAGAATTTATATAGTGGGTGAAGGTGGAATTACAATTGGAGTCACCATGCTTATGAAGCATCAACAAAACAACAAGCATACCGGCTTTCATAAGGCCCTTCCAACCCCAACATACAGCTCAATACTATGAGCAAAACAACAACTCTTTATGACCTCCAAAATTCACCTTATGACTTCCAAAACATAAGTTGGTTATCGTGGCTGCTCATACAACTATGCACTCAACAAATGCAATCCCAATTCAATGCCATTCACCCCAAGTTCTCCTACTTTCCTCCCAAGAATGAGGATTGAACTTGCACACCCTTAACAACACAATTACAAGTAAACATAAAAAAAAATTGAAATTCAAACTCAGATTTAAATCATTAATAATACACAAGTTCACACTTAACATATAATAAAAAGAACAGTTACAATTTCTTTCACAATCACAACATTTTCAGGCAGAAAATAAAATGAAATAAATCAGGTTTTGGTACCACCAACCTCCTTGAAGATAGGACTGAATTATGGGTTGAAGATGGGTTTGCTTTCCAAACAGCTTGCTATCCAAACTTCCTAAAACCAGGCCTTCAAGACTTTTCTAAATTTTTCCTCTACTTACGTAGCAGCCCCAAAAAACCAGTTTTCATTCTACTTAAAACATTTTTTTTTCCCCTACACCCTTCCCAAGCTGTTAAATATCTAGATTTCAGCGAAGATGACACTTGCCACTCCTAAGTTTTCTAGAAAATGAATTTCAACCTAACAAAATGATGGAAGCTTTAGGGAAGATTACCATTTTCTCGCAACCCAAAAATGACATGATTAAAGTGATATAGAAGTGGCCTAGGAATATGAAAAGAGGAGAATTGAGGCTCCCAACCCAAGTCCTAACCTTGGGGCACTAAAATTTACATTAACCTACATCCCAGGACTCCTCAAAACCTCTTAAAATAGCCAATAAATCATGCATCCGAAAATTGAGGTTTTATTTTCAATGTTTTCTTGGTCTCATAAACCACCTACTAATCTTGGGAATGTTCAAGGTTAACTAAGGAGAAGGTGGGGTCCAAAACCCACTTCACATGCCATCTCATCACTAAGGTGTCAAATGACACATCACAAAAAGAAATACACATCACAACCTATGTGGCATGCTTTGTGTGCAAAGAACATTAAACATTACACAAGATAAAAATTATTTACAAACGTACAAATTAAACATTATCAACCATACATATTCAGTCATCACATTTACAAAAGAAAATACGAGACGACGAGGTCGTACTCTCTCTCTAGAGTCGACCTTGGCTTTTTACTAATTGCACTTTGATCCTACCTTGTTTCCCCGAATTAAAACCATGACCATATCCCTGCATACTCAAACTCGATGTCAGTAAATTATAAAAATCTTTCATCAATAAACATTTCAAACATAGGGTGATAACATCTAACTAAACAATATACATGTATATACATCTGCATCATAAACGTTACATATTCTGCATAAGCAAGTAATACTAAACTTATCATAAAACCATAATTCCATTAATGATCATAATACCAAAAGATAACATAACAATGCTGAATACATATATCATGGATAATCAAAGTATCAAATGAGCATATATATATAAAGAGTACAACTACCACGATCATCAACAAAATCTATAACAACTACTCATAAGTCCAAATGATAGTATGTATAACCACAATAGATCAAATGTCTATACTCAAAATATCACCCTGATGTATCAAGTGTCAAAGTGAAAGTCGAACTAGGATAGATTGGTGTAGGACCTCACACTCGTATGACCCTTTATGACACTTTAAAACCTCTAAGATGTATTCTTAGGGATCGTAAAGGGTCATAAAGGGTCATAAGGGATCCTGGGACATAACAAATGAGAAACATAAATATAGGCATCATGGTCACAATTGTTTGAAAACACAACATAATTGAATGCTATACCCAAACGATGCAACACAACCACTACTCATGCAGTTCTAAGTTGACACTGTGGAATCTAAAAACCAAAGATAAAGAATTTATATATGGTTTTTGGATCCTGCATTGTCAACTTAGAACTACAAGAGTAGTGGTTGTGTTGCATCCTCTAGGTATAGCATTCAATTATGTTGTGTCTCCAAACAATTGTGACCATGATGCCTACATTTATGTTTTTCAGCTGTTGTGATACCTACATTTATGTTTTGTAGCTGTCGTGTTTATTTGCATTTTCTTTGTCTTTGGCTTCTCTCCCTTACATTGAAAATAAGATTTTCCCACTCTGAATCGAGAATGTGCGTGCAAGACAAGCAGAATATGCACAGATAGCAGGTGGAGCTAAAAAACACAACACATTTACATTTTTTTAATATGTCAAAATTGCAATGTTTGCGATGGTCTATAACTTAAAATACACAATTAAAGACCTCTATCAAAAATGCAACCCTGTTGTGTCTTTCAGCTCCACTTAATATCCTATGTATATGAATTGAGATTGCATATTGAGCTAGGCATCTCCTTTTGCATCACCTGAAACCAAGAGATTGTCATAGTTAACATCAAAAATCATTATTGAACTTTTGTTATTATTAAAAAGTACACTAGCACTTTCACCGAAAGAAGGTGCAAGGGATACGTGAATGATTTGGATGTAAATTCAATAATGCATCTTTGTAGTGCTCATCTTATAGATAGTCTTTGACTAAGGTTCAATTCTGGGTAGCATTCCTATTCCTTTGTTTCTTGTACACCATCTCTATCGGCAAGTTTATTCATGGATGGCCTCCACTTTCTTGCCCACTACAACTGTAACCACTATTCATTCTCCCATGGTCATTACTATCTTCTCTATTGATCAAACCTCCACTGCAATTTCTGTGATGATAATTTCCAAATTCACTGTTTGGTATTCCTTCATCTCCCCTCAACTCCATCACTTATGGTTACAAATCAAGTTCCAAGAATCAGAATGGTGTGTCTCATCATCACAAATAATCCACCTTAATTGATTAACTATTCTAGACAAGATGATGATTTAAAGTTTTTTGTGAAGCTTCTAGCTTGGTAGTTGCAATCAGAATTTGTATTACAAGTTTTATTGTTGTTCAAGTAGTGTGTTTCAAAAAAGAACCCATTGAAAATTCTAATACTAATTTCTCCCAAAATATGAAATCCACTAAAATTTAGTGAAAACCCCTCCAACATTACAAAAGTGTATAAAAGAAAACTCAGTATTTCTAGTAGCGATAAATAGATTTATTGAGAAGAGTAGAAGAAACAATAATAGAAACAATACGCTTGGAGTGAGAAAACCCTATAGACTTATGATATACCTTTGTATGCAGCCCATTAACATTTCAAATGCAAGAATGAAAGAAAATATGGAAGTAAGCTCAAACATGTGTAAATAAACATCAGTCATTATCAAATAAACATTGAGAAATGAACATCAGTCATTATCAAATAAGTTGCATAAATGAGAATCATTTTTTTTTTGGTTTTTTCTTTTTTTCTGCTTCCCTATATTGTTGCAGAGACATATTCATGTCCACATCATCATTTCTTCTCAGTCGTGCACGTGATCTCACTGTCCTTTGCAAAGGCGGGTCCTCTGCAATAACAAATAAAAGGCTTTAATTAAAAATATATTATCATAATTGGGGTTAATTTAAAAATATATTCATTATTGTTACAAACATTTCAATACTTTAAAAAACATAAATGTGACACTCTTTACCTTGTACAACCACATCATCTTGTATGGCGGCTTGAACCTCAACACACTCATCGAGAACAACCTCTACATCCCTTGCAACTACAATACAAAATATTTTATTAATCCCAACACATTATAATTAAATTTTTATTACTACGCCAAATTCAATTTAACATGTTTACTTGTATTAAATATTCATTAATCAAAATTCAAATAGAAAATGTATACCTTGAGTACTACAATTCACATTCGAATCGATGCCTCCGTCATGCTCGGCCGGTGCAGTATCAATATCGGTAGGCTGCATTCCAATGTAAATAATTAGTGCATTTATCAACAATATATACATATAAACACAAGACAAATACCGAGAAATGTTAATCATTCTGTTTAATACATATAAATATATTCACTTTAAAGTTTTAAACAAATATATAATCATTGTTTCCTTACTTAAAACAAATATATTCACTTTATGTTAGAACTTAACATCAAATACAATAATTGGTAAAGTATTCAACTTGAAATAAAAATCAATTGGCTTATTTACCTGATCAATAGATCCAGCAGAAGAACCTTCTGCACTCATTGCTTGGTATCGTTCAGCCATGCCTTTATAGCCTTGTTTGTAGCTTATTTTCTTGTCCTCTTCTATAATCGATTTTTTGAACTCCAAGGCCTGCATTTTTTATTGCTATCATGAATTTTTATTGTAGTGAATTTTATCAAAACTAAATTGATTGAAATTTATAAATATTTGCATACGATTTTTCATTTACTAATACTTAAAACCGGTGTAGCAAGTTTTGAATATCCACCCGAGCCAAGCTTGTGTTGCCCATGCTTTTGTTTTCTTACTTCTGTTGCCTTTGTTGTGTCAGGCAACCTATGTGATGTTTGAAAGGTGTTAGATCACATAAGTACAAAGAGTAAATAGTACACAATTTCATTATTAATATTATCATGTACCTTCTTTCCTCGGTTGATAATACTCGTCAACTATGTCTTGCGTGTCTCTCAAGTGCATCCTTTTTAAGATTCTCCCAATCATTAATAGGAATATAGGGAGTCCGCTCGTAACAAGGGTTGCGTTCTATTTGGGTCCTGTACTTTTCCCTAATATACTTCAAAACTTGGCCTGCTTTTTCAAGGAGTCTAAGTCTATGAAAGACTTCGGGTCCAAAAAGTGTTATCATAGAGTCAATGAGTTTATTCTTTAACCCTTTATCTTATGATAACCACCTTTTAAGAAAAAAAACTGTTAGATTCATAAATGAAGTGAAGCTACCTTTTAATATACTTGAAGAAAGGGATGAAACAAAATTTGATTTTGCAATGAAATCAAAATATGATACCATGTGCATATGGTCGGCCCAAAAATATGCAAACATTCATCATTAAGTTTTTCATAAAATAGATAATTCCTTGCAAGATAATAATGAGATTATTATAATTAGTTATTGCAAGGGACCACACAAGGGGTTAGTGCAATACATTATGAGTATTATATTATATAGTAAAAGAAAGGATCAATCTTTAAAGTACTTGGAAGCTGGACTAATCTCAATAAAAGTCCATCTTCATTGTTCACGAGCAATTGATCACAATTATGTATTGTTCCCATACATTTAACACAAGTACATCCATGAATTGCATCATTGCCTCCTACATAAAATGAATCCAATATTACAAAATGCCCCCTAAGAAAGAATATATAATTCAAGTGAAATAAACAAATGATAAATGAGAGAGAAAAAGAGGAGTCTACTTATCAATAGTTTGTGTTGCTATCGCATCTGTGGTCATGCTACGTGTTGTCGATATTGCAAGTGACACTACCTCTATGGATTTGATCCTCGTACCAGGCGGCGTACTCAACATAGGATCAATACCAAATGTTGAACAAAAAATATTGTTAGAGCATAAAAAAATATGGATAACCATGGACAAGATGGAGGATAAAACATGTGATATACCACCTGAAGTATTTGCATCTGAGGTGTCACCCTTTAATGTATTTAGCATCCTCTTTAAAGAGAACACATATATATTTTAGTTAATGACATAAATAAAATAGTATACTATAAAAATCATTATTGAAATTTTGTTATAATTAAAAACTACATTAATACTTACTCTATAATTCTGAACATGGTGTATCAACACATCCTCTGTCCTCTATATTTTAGGAGTGTGAGGTTTAATATCTGCCATTCGAGCTAACTCTTTTGATATTGCACGAAGGACCCTTTGCAGTGCAACCACATGATTAACCTCTAATAAAAAATCAGCATTGAATGGATCATGTTCATCCTACGTCTCCTCATGGACTACTTGTTCCTTTCCCATTTTTTGATCAACACTCATTTGTGAGAACAATATTATTAGCCCTTTATTTAAAAGCAATCCAAAATAGTAGAACAACAAAAAATATGCATTAACATAACAAAAAATATGCATTAACATTTTTCTTATATGTGCATTTGTACAACAATGAGTTTTACCTATTGGGAAGAAGAAGTCCCATGAGAACTATCACCATCATGCATATCGTGTGGCTGTTGATCCATACTATAGCTCTGTATTTCAAAAAAAATCATTCAAACATGTTAAAAAACATGTCTTCTTATTCTAGGTTACGTTGAATAATAGACAATTATCAAAATGTGTACCACCTCGTCCATGATAGTGATGGGGTTTTTTGTATCTATGCGATTCAAATTGTAATCGATAAGTAGCTCCTCACCTCCACGTATTTATTTGATTGCACATATAAATACGTGATTTCCCTCGTACGCCTCAAATATGCAATTGAGTTGCTTCTTAGTTGACGTAGGTCATGTACTATTTATAAAACCTACAATATTCCCTGATGCTTTTGGCCTTCCATCAACGTATATAGATTTTGTTTTACTTTGTTCACTGACTTTTTGTTGTATATAATTTTCCACGAGTGTAGACCTATACATACTTTTTTTTAATTTAACAATCTACATCCAACTATTGTAATCATAACAAGGTCTGACATAATCCATCAATTTGACAACTTTGTTGTAAGAGACCTTTATGCCATCCATGGAAAATAGGCCCAAACCATGTAATGAAGAAGGTGCTATGTGATATATCCTCTCTTTAACATAAAAATCATTGTTTATTGAAGGAATTTCATCGGGGACCCATTGTTTCTGTAGATGTTTGTACCTAAAGGGAACCTAGAAGTCGCCTTTGCTCTCAAATTCATAAGAACACACCCCCTTTGAGCAAGGAAAAATTTCATGTGTTTATTGAATTTATTTCTAATCTTTTCACCTCGAGTCGATCTCATTGAATTAGACATACTAAATGTCTCACTTTCTTCTTCCATTCCTACATTTTCCTCACTTGAGGAAGACAATTATAACAAATACCTATTCACTGGTACCTACACTTCATGCAATGAGAAAGATAGGTGGCAATGAGAGATATATTTTACAAATCGTAAAAGACATTAATCTCTATGGGGTGTATTGACTTGCACCTGACAATCCATGAGACTATGTGGGACACCTGACATAAAATAATAGTTATATAATCAGACAAACATAGTTCACTCCATAGTTTTCATTATATCTTGTGAAGGACATTATACATTGTTAAAATTATCTATTTATCCAACAATATTTTGAATATCTCAGCATTGCATGAGACACCACTATTGTGGCATCTCGTCAAACAGTTGGCATGCATTTTTATTCAAATGGAGTTATATCATTTGGAATTGATATATGATAGGTTGATATTGAATTCTATGTCAAGATTTACAACATTAAATTGATCATAGTTATAAGACTCAGACACAAGAAGAATATGAGTATAGCCAATTTTTAGAAGAATATGAATGAATGAATTGAAAACATACATAAGTGGATGAATATAAATAATGAAGGTACTAGATATTGCCTGAAGTAATGAAGTGTTGACTCGGGGTTCAATCCAATATGCTCATGTATGATCCAGAAACTGAAATGAAGGAAAGGATGGGGTTAGATCCAAAGGATCTAAGCAATGCCTAACACCCTATTATTGATCCTCATCTACAATTATGCATGTGCATATTTAAGCCATACACTTCTAAAAGGAACTATCCTACAAAACATGTGCACTCAAGAACATGTGTAGTGTATAGGCACTGGAATCCAAATGAAGCCCTACATTTATGTCTCTATGAACACCTAGTGAATCACTATTGTGGCTGCATTTATGTCTCTATGAACACCTGGTGAATCACTGTTGTGACTACATCATCCAAATAGTGTAACAACAACACCAGATGTTGTTGTTCCATTTGGTGTTACTATGGCATCATTTCCAATTGATTCATCGATAATGGTAACCCACCATGCCCATAAACACAAGGCAGTCATGATCAAGCATAAGCAATGGAGGGGACATTATCAAGGTCAAATCAGAGGTCAAATTTCATTTCTTGAAATTTTATATTTGTACAGTTATAAATTTTCATGCCTTGAAATTTTATAACATAGTTCCTTAGCATTTGATCTTCACATTGTAGCCATGACTTGAGGTAGGCATTTGAGCTTTGTCTTCTCATTAACTCAATTTCATTTTGATGGCATTTGTTGATTTAATGACACAATATCAATGTTAATACTGACATTGTTTACATCTTTGTATTTGGAATGCTCGATGACCCACGAGCTTTGAGAGCTAAGGCATCTTTGATACAATATCAGTGTTAATATTGGCATTGTTTACATCTTTGCATTTACATGTTTGTGTTAATATATATATATATATATATATATATATATATATATATATATATATATATATATATATATATATATATATATATATATATATATAGTCAAGTAATAAAATCTTATAAACACTAGTAGAATTTAGGAAATAAATGACCAGGTGACTAAAACTTTTAGTCACATGACTAAAACTGATCATGTTCTACCATTTGTTTAGTCACGTGACTAAAAATTTTAGTCACATGACTAAAAATGATCATGTCCTACAAACATAAATGACTAAATAAATGACCAATTTGGTCACCGAGTAAAATCACAACTAAAATGACTAAATAATTAGTTAGCCTAATAAAAATGACTAAATGAATGATTAATACTCCTTTACACATTAACATTTGATAATATCATATACTTATATTCTTAGAAGTTGCATTCTTAGAAAATGTTGAAAATATTTGATATTCCTTTATATATTTTAACGACTTCACACTAGTAGAAGTTTGCAAATAAATGGCTACATGACTAAAATGTTTAGTCACGTGACTAAAAATGATCAAATTCTACTAATTTTTTGTAATTAACAAATATAAATGATTAATTTGGTCATTAGGTAAAATTAAAACTAAATAATTAGTCAGACAAATAAAAATGACTAATTAAATGACTAAATAAATGACTATTACTCCTCTATTCTTATTTCTTTCGAATTTGATCATAGTCCATAGAGATTAAGCTCTCCTTATGGGACCCTACCTAAGACTGAGGTGTTAAACCTCCTTCAACATGTCTAATTGCAATAACTTGAGTCTGTTGCAAAAAAATGACAATAAAGATTTATTCAATTAAACCATCTACTAAAACAAATTACATTAAACTAAATGTGCACATTAAATTAAAGGGAATGGCTAGCCATGTCTAGATCACTTAGAGGGTGTCAAGACATCCCATGGCTGCCCCGCCATTTTAGAGGCACACTCTCAACTGATGTGTAACTAAAAATGAACTCAACTACACCCCAAACTGCACAAAAACTGAAAAAAGGCCCCTCCTATTACCTCTCAACTTCTAAAAATAACTCCCCCCATAAGCATGCAAGGATATCCAATCTCCTCCAAATTGACCATGTAATCTATTATTTTTCATTTGAGATCAACACTTATTAAATTACTTATAAAACACCATTAAATAAATATTGATTACATTTATTTATGTAAAAAAAACAATTTTTATTTATTTAATTCCCTTTATATTTAAATTAATGGTTATTAAGTAATAAGAGATCTATTACTTAATAACTATTAATTTAAATTAATAAATGAAAGGAATGAAATAAAAAAATAAGAAGGCTTTTGATATGGAAAAGACCCTAATTAAAAAAAACTATTTTTGGTCATGGCTTTCCCATTTTTCATTTGTTCTTTTCATTTCACAATGACTTCCCTTTCGCGCGGCTTTTGAGGATCTCAAATTTTGAAGGTCATGGATTCATTGGTTTTCGAGAGATAATTCTGAAGGCTTATGTTGCATATGAACATGTAAGTCACATTGAGACACCCAATTCATTCTCATGGAAGATTAATGTTTATTGACCTGTTTGGGCTTTTACAACTACAAACTATGGCTTTTCCAATCCTTTTTCTTAATCTCTACGATGCTACATTCCCATGGGTGGAATTTTCATCTCTCTAGACTTAACCCTGTGACTCTATAATGTCATTACTTTTAGTGTTACAGGTCTACAAACTGTTACGGCTGTGACTATAAATGGAAACCCTTTTTCTTTTTCTTTTTTATTGTTTTCTTCTTATTTTGTCTTCAAGGTATTTCTTGGACACAACTACATTCCTTGAAATGAACTTGTATGATTGTATAGAATGGATTCAACCTTAATAATACTAACATTTTCACCCCCTGAGATGATAATATCCTTAGACCGGTCTTTGAGCTCGATATACCCATCAGGATGCATAACCCCTAAATCACCTATCCTAAACCACCCCCCATTAAAAGCAGCCTCAGTGGCAGCTTCATCATTCAAGTACCCATTCATGACGGTATTACCCTTGATCATGACCTCCCGAATTGTTTTCCCATCAGCATAAACACTTTCCATAGTTTCTGGATTCTTAACATCAATACCCCACAGCCCAAGGTGCAGGACACCTTGTCTAGCCTTCAACTTGGCCTGTTGTTCCTCTAGCAAAGAGTCCCATTGTGGTTTCCATTCACAGATAGACAAGGGGCCATATGTCTCAGTGAGGCCATATGAATGAATCATATGGAAACCAAGCTTAGCCATGGTGGACAAAACTGCTGCCGGTGGTGGGGCACCACCAGTTACTATCTGCACAATGTGGGGAACAAGCTTTCTTTCATGTTGTTGGGCATTTGCAATCATGCTTAAGACTGTGGGTGCACCACTCAAGTGGGTAACTTCGTGCTCTGTAATGGCATCAAATATTGCACTTGTTGTTACATTTCTTAGGCATACATTTGTGCCACCTTGTGTAGCTGTGGCCCATGCAAATGACCAGCCATTGCAGTGGAACATGGGGACTGTCCAAAGGTACACAAGCATGGTCATCATTTCACATAACAAAATAGAGGCAAGATCATTGAGATAAGCACATCTATGACAATAGATTAATCCCTTTGGATTGGAGGTAGTGCCGGATGTGTAATTTAGTGCAATGGAATCCCATTCATCTTCAGGCCACCTTATTTTAAAGTTTTTGTCTGGATTGCTCAGAAGGCTTTCATAAGTTAAGTATGAAGGGCCTGTATTTTGGGAATTTTGTCTACTATTCAGTTCAGGAATCAGTACCAGAATAGGAGCCTTTGCATTTTTATATTGTGACAATAGATTCAAAGCTTCATGAACAACTTCTAAGAACTGGAAGTCTACATAAATGACCTTTGCCTCACAGTGTCTCAGAAGCACAGACATTGTGTGTGCATTGTGACGAACATTTAAGCAACAAAGCACTACCCCTGCCATTGGTACTCCGAATTGCAGTTCATACATTGCTGGAATATTGGCAGCCACTACTACAACCTGAAAATATAAATGAGTTAAAAATCAGTTGACATGCAGATCATTGTATATGTTTTTTAATTTCACTTAAAACAAAATATTTGTAATTCCTCTAGAGAAAAATATGCTCACATTTATAATTATAATCTCCGCATCTTTTGAAAGGATATCAATATATAAATTATATAAAAATATGTACCGTGGTTGTCTATGATTTACAACTTTCATTATTTTGCATGTCAGATTAAAAGGATACTAGCATAGTCATGGAATATCATCTAATTAGTTTAATTCATGTTAAGTAGCATATACACTATAGATACCAAAGTTGCAGGACTCTATGAAACAGTTAGGACTTATATAGGTCCAACTAACCACGAATTCACAACAAACCAATATGGATTGACTTTTTAAGATTCTGAGTTTCAGTAAGTACCCTATTCAGAGCATGTGAGCCATGAGCCATGAGCCATGATCCAAAATTGGATCATGAAAAATTGAAAATAATCAAATTCAGTTGAGATGAACAACTGTTAAGAATGCTTACATGGTATGACCTAAAAAGCACAAGTATATTTCAGGTGCAATCACAGAATAAGGAAGATATCCAAAGTGGCATTTTAATGCATGTTGGATTCCTATAAAAAAATTACACTTAATACAACAGCTTCTGAAATTGAGTCTGTATACCACAGCTATGGCCTCTTCATGTTGTAGGAATTCTACAATAGCCAAGTCACAGTTTTGTTTCTGTCATGCCCCTATCTATTTCTGACTTGGTTTCTGATTCTGCATCTTTATTTAGTTCTTCTAGGGTGGATTTATGTCTTGGTTCGGATTTGTTATGTTCAGACTCTTTTGGTTGTGAGTGGATTATAGCTTTGTTTTAACTTCAATTTATATCTTAGACAGATTATGGATATTTAGCTTGACAATTAATTGTTAATCTTTGGTTAGACTATGACATTGGATCTATTGGATTTAATTAAATAACTGCAGATACTGTCTTTTCTGAATTATCAGTTTCTCTGTTGACTTTGGTACTTGGAAATTTGTGTTACTTAGGAGGAAGGATGAGGAATTCCTATTCTGCAACTAAGTTTTCATTAATGAGAATTTCGATGTTATATTGGTCTGTTATTGTGAAAGGAAAATATGGTTAATTTTATGATTAATGGTAGTGTATAAATGATTTTATTATGTTAGTGTTAATTGTTAAGTGGAAATTGAAATTTAAAAGAATATAAATAAGTTTAAATGTTAGAATGAGTTAGTAGTAAGTTATGTGTTAAGTTAGAAGGGGGTTAGTAATATCCTAACACTCTATGTATTATGGTTAACAAGCTAAGGTTAGTAAATTGTTTAACTTTGGCTATGGCTTTGAAATACTCCCTATGGTTTCGTGAACTATGATTTAATGGGGCTATGTCATATTAAACTCACTGTGTTAAGATATTTGTTTTGCCTTGTTTCGAATGTGCATTGGGATTTGGTTGTCATATGCATATGCTATTTAATTCTAAGCATGTGTTATTGGGAGTTCTCAGTAAGTATGTGTACTATGGTGACAACTGTCACTGTGTTTAGTGAAGGTGGCAGTGAAAGATAAGTTTGAAATTTAATGCAGCTACGGTATGCATATTGGCATTGAATGACTTCAGTTCGCTGTCGATCATTTGCATTGGCAAGGTTTTTCTCTGTTGAGGTAATGGGTTTGATGCCTGGAAAGGTTGCAAAAATGGGGTCATTCTGTTCAGATTGGAGAGCAAAATGGTTGTATACTTGTGCATTAATAATGGGATTCTCCATTTTGCATTTCACAGTTCTATTTCTGGTTTTCGAGCTGTCATTTGGAAGCACTATTCAGTTTTTTGGTGCTTATGAAACGAGCTCTGTCATGGGGTGCTCGGTTTCATTGCTTGGTTCTTGGACATTTTTGGTGGGTTTAGCGTTGCTAAGAAAGGGTTTGGATTGTTGTAGCTCGCTAGTTGGGAGTGAGGTCTTTGGTTTCAACTTCGGGTTTCAGAACACCCCCACTCTGTAATAAAGGTAGGGGCATTCTCTAACTCAACTCTTGCTTTCTTTATGAATCTGGTTTATGAAATTTCATTAAAAATGATTTCTACTTGTATTATGCATTATGATAGGAATGTTTCTTGTTTGCTGTAGAAATGTCTTTCGAATTGTATGGTATTGCACATTGTAGTGTTTATGTTCGCTGTTTGAAATTTGGGGATTGCGGTTGTGTGTTTTTGGTTCAGTAATTTAGAAACATGTTTCGGGGTTGTTGAATTTATGATACTGTTATTATAGGAATATGGAAGTGTAGGGTTTCCTGAGTTTGGGAGTTTGTTGTATTTCACTGTTCCGTGATTGTTGTCGTGGCTTCGGTCATGGGAATTACAGTGTAGTGTGCAAGGAAGTAACATTGGAGAGTTAAGACTGTGAAGCTTTCATATCTCTGCTATCAGTTTTACCGAGTCTTTGGTATGTTATTTTGCGTTCGAGAATAGTTTGTGCTAGAATTAGTATTTGGTCTTGTCGCCAGGCAATTTGGTTTCGAGACTTCTGGTTATTGTGGGTTCTCTGTTTTGTATAGATATTGGGTTCTGTGGATTCCTAGGTTAGAATTGGTGAGTAACCATAGTGAGAAGATTTTTGTCAATCTTGGAACATTATGTGATTTTGTATCCTGTATCCGACTTCATAATTTCTAAGTTGATTGTTCATTTTGGTTGAGTAATCGCAGTAAATGTTTATTTTGATGCCCACTGATTGAATGTTGTAGGCGATTTACCTGTCTTTGCTGAGCTTTGGTATAGCGAAACTTTGTTTATCATGGTTGGAGGTTTGTAGAGTGCTTTTCTCTATCTAGTAGCCTGTGGTTTTGGTTTCGAGAGTTGAGCTTTGGTTATCATGAAGTCTAAGTTGATGTTAGCAGTGTATTGGACTCAATGTTAACTATTCTTATAGCAGTTGGCAGTGTTATGCTGTAGGGAGAGGTGGATGAGATTCCGAGCATATATCCTACAGTTGTTTGTTTAGAAGATATTTTGGGTCTGTTGGTAAGTTTTCCTTAAGAATCGTGTGCTATTAGATGGTCATGCTGTAGCAAATATAGAATATAGCTTTTGTTTCTTAGTATTTTTGTATTCTCGGTAATGGTGGGGTCTATAGTGAAAACCTCTGCAGACACTGTTTACTTTCGTAGATTTGGTTATGGTGTTGGTCTGTAGGCTATTGATAGCTTCTGTAGCAGTTGGTTTGTATGTCTGTGGAAAGGGTTGTGAGGATAAGAATGTAGGCCGATTTGGATTCTTATGATTGTCTAGTTTGTTGACTTAATAAATTCTATGTGAATTGGAACGCAGTGTCATTGGTGTAACAACAGTAATGGCAATTCATGTTTTGAATGAGTTATTTGATTTTATGTATTTCTGATAGAATTTTAATTATGATTAGTGCTCTAAATTTTGTATAATTACAAGGGTACATAAATAAATAAATAAATAAATATATATATATATATAGGAACGTATGTATATATATGTATATATACATACCGTGAGTGTATATATATGTGTGTACGCCTATAAGTATGTACATATATATATATATATATATATATATATATATATATATATATATATATATATATATATATATATATATATATATATATATATATATATATATATATATATATATATATATATATATATAATTTTAGGAATGTATATGTATATAGGGTATGTGCAAGATCATGAGGGGCCAAACTATGCCCTTAAGTGGCAATGAAAAATCAGAAAATCAAGATTAGTCAACTTGACGTGAAAAAATGAACTAGTTATCTACCTAATATCAAAAAGTTGTAAGAACATAATTTGTAGGAAATTGAATGTAGTTTCTAAACTACTAAGCCTTTTTTGAAAAAAATTTAATATGATTGGTAAAAAGTATAGATTGCAATGCAGCACTACAAACATTTCAGCAAAAAAATAAGAAGTATGTGTATGTCTGACCACCCTAATCAAAAGAAAATGATAATATTTTTTTATAATATTCTATATATAAGTAGCTGACTCATGCCCGAATGTGACGCATATTTTTTGGCATTTTTATTCCAAACAGATAATTAATTATGATTTTTTTGCTACAACACTTTCAAAATTTAAAAACTCTCATGTCTGACCACCTTTACTCATTGAAAAATTATCATAATTCAATTTTTTTAAATTTTTTCTTATACTAGATGAAGCATAGAATGTGACGCATCTTTCGGATTTCAAAAATGTTATACGGTTTGAAAGTTATAGCTATTTTTCCATCAATATGTCAATCAAGACTTTAGATGTAAGTGAACTAGAAAATAACTAATAAATACTTAACGAATTCAAAATTTGACAGCACTTATATCGATGGAAAGCTAACAATCATCTAAAGAAACCCTTTTTGTTTTATCAAAATCGGGTGGAAAAAAAGTCATCAACCTAATGGTTGAAGTGTCGATATAAGAAAAATAGAGAAAAAACATGTTTTTTGCACACCTTCAGTGTTGACCATGGGGCTTTGGTTTCCAAAGCTATTACCAAGCCTAATCGGGTACCCGAAAAAATCGGGTACCCGATTTTATTTGAATTTGAATTTTGAAAAGTTTCCCCCTCCCACTCTTTTTTTATTTCCCTTTAATTTTGATGTTTTTTTCTTTCACCCTGACAATCAATAATTTATATATTTTATATTTATGTTTTATATTTTATATTATATAGTATATATAATATATATTATTTATTTATATTATATATTCGATAATATCAATTTAAACGACCTAAGTATATAGTCTGTTCAGATTTATATTAAATGCAATATTTTTATATTATAATATAAATGTTACATAATATATATATATATATATATATATATATATATATATATATATATATATATATATATATATAAAATATTGTTGCACGTATATAATATAATGTCTAATATATATAATATATAAAATGAATAGGACATTAATATATTGTATATTTGATAATATATATTAAATGTAATATCTAATATATCTTATAATATATATTATATATTTAGTCTATTAAATATTATATTTTTTCAAATATTTTATATATTATTTTAATATTTAATTTAAGTTATAATAGATCCTCTCATGAGACAACAGGTCGAATAGGGGTCGCTAGACATCTTAAGGGGTAATTAGGGTTTGTGAGGCAACTTCGGATGTACAGTGACCATTTGGAAGGCAATAGGGCATGTCCAAGGACCAATGTACCAAATTTTAATGACTTTTTCCTAGTCGAACTCAAAAAGGGTCCATGGAGTGCTCTCAAGAGACCACATGTCCAATCAATGTCGCTAGGCATCTTAAGGGGTCATCAGGGCTCGTGAGACAACCTTTGATGCACGGTGACCATTTGGAATGCATTAGGACATGTCAAAGGACCTAACTCCAGAATTTAGATGAATTTTGATTAGTCAAACTCGAAAAGGGTCCATGGGGTGCTCTTGGGAGACCATTGTGCGATTTAGGGTCGATAGGTGACTTAAGGGGTCATCGGGGTTCCAAATGAAACTTTCGATGAACGGTGATCCTTTGGAATGCATTAGGACATATCAAATGACCTACGTACCAAATTTGGATAACTTTTGCCTAGTAGAACTTGAAAGGGGTCCCTGGTGTGCTCTCGGGAGACCACATGTCGAATCGGGGTCGGTAGGCCTGTTAAGAGGTCATTAGGGTTCCAAATGAAACTTCGATGGAACAGTGACCCTTTGGAATGCATTAGGATATGTCATAGGACCTATGTACCAAATTTGGATGACTTTTTCCTAGTAAAACTCGAAAGGGGTCCATGGTGTGCTCTTAGGAGACCACGTGTCGAAATGGGGTCGGTAGGCCTGTTAAGGGGTCATTAGGGTTCCAAATAAAACTTTGATAGAATGGTGACCCTTTGGAATGCATTAGGACATGTCATAGGACCTACATACCAAATTTGGATGACTTTTTCCTAGTAGAACTCGAAAGGGGTCCATGGGCTACTCTTAGGAGCCCACATGTTGAAATAGGGTCGGTAGGCCTGTTAAGGGGTCATTAGGGTTACAAATGCAAATTGGATGGAATGGTGACCCTTTGGAACACATTAGGACATGTTAGAGGACCTATGTACCAAATTTGTATGACTTTTTCCTAGTAGAACTCAAAAAGGGTCCATGGGGTTCTTTGCAGAGACCACATGTCGAATCAGGGTCGATAAGCCTGTTAAGGGGCCATTAGGGTTCCAAATGTGACTTTGATGGAATGGTGACCCTTTGGAATGCATTAGGACATGTCAGAGGACCTACGTACCAAATTTGGATAACTTTTTTCTAGTAGAACTCAAAAGGGGTCCATGGGGTGGTCTCAGGAGACCACATGTCGAATCATGGTGTGTAGGCCTATAAAGGGGTCATTAGGGTTCTAAATGAAACTTCTATGGAATGGTGACCCTTTCAAATTCATTAAGACATGTCAGAGGACCTATGTACCAAATTTGGATGACTTTTTCTTAGGAAAATGCAAAAGGGGTCCATGGGGAGCTCTCGGGATACCACATGTCGGAATGGGGTCAGTAGGCATGTTAAGGGGTCATTAGGGTTCAAAATGAAACTTCTATGGAACCATGACCCTTTGGAATGCATTAGGACTCCCTAGGGGTCAAAAGGGGTCAGGGGGACTCCCTAGGGGTCCTAACGTGTACTAGGACCCCTAGGGAGTCCCCGTGACCCCTTTTGACACATTGAAATGCTCAAGTGTGTCTTAAGGGGTCCTTTTGACTCCCTAGGGTTCCTAACATGTGATAAGGCGTACTAGGACCCCTAGGGAGTCATTGTGACCCCTTTTGACACATTGGAACGCTCAAGTGTGTCTTAAGGGGTCCTACAACCCCTTAAGACACACTTGAGTGTTCCAATGTGTCAAAAGGGGTCACGATGAATCCCTAGGGGTCCTACTACGCTTTATCACATGTTAGGACCCCTAAGGAGTCCCCGTGACCCCTTTTGACACATTGGAATGCTCAAGTGTGTCTTAAGGGGTCCTACGACCCCTTATGACACACTAGAGAATTCCAATGTGTCAAAAGGGGTCACGATGATTCCCTAGGGGTCCTAGTATGCTTTATCATGTGATAGGACACTTAGGGAGTCCCCGTGACCCCTTTTGACACATTAGAATGCTCTAGTGTGTCTTAAGGGGTTTTAGGACCCCTTAAGACACACTTGAGTGTACCAATGTGTCAAAAGAGGTCACGGGGACTCCCTAGGTGTCCTAGTATGCGTTAGGACCCTTAGGGAGTCCCCCTGACCCCTTTTGACATATTGGAATGCTCAAGTGTGCCTTAAGGGGTCGTAGGACCCCTTAAGACACACTTGAGCTTTCCAATGTGTCAAAAGGGGTCACGGGGACTCCTTAGGGGTCCTAACATGTGATAAAGCATAGTAGGACCCCTAGGGATTCATTGTGACCCCTTTTGACACATTGGAACGCTCAAGTGTGTCCTAACACATACTAGAACCCCTAGGGAGTCCTCGTGACCTCTTTTGACACATTGGAATGCTCAAGTGTGTCTTAAGGGATCCTTTTGACTCCCTAGGGTTCCTAATGCGTGATAAGGCATACTGATGCAAGAGCATCCTTGGTGTAAGAGCAATCTTGCATCACCCAAAAATATTTATGTTTTTATATTCAATAAGGGCTATTTTGTGCAGAGCTGCTATTTATGGAAAGTTACTATTTTTGGTAATTTTTGTATGTGCTCAGAATGATCTGATTTCTTTCTTGGAGGTTCATTTTGGTCATATAAGTCTGCCAGTAAAGTTTCATTTCCAGATCAAGTGTATATTGGAAGATATTGAAGATTTTCGGTATTGGCAGCAGGGTACAGAAACTTTGAACTCAGTTTTGAAGGCTTTAGAGGCCCCGGATGAGGTCAAAAATTTGGGTGATGGGCGCTTGCGCAGGTCAAGCCTGTAGAGCGCTTCGTGGCGTTTCCGAAATGGGGTTATAATAGCCGAGCGGGTCAACTGGTGATGACTTATGGTCTTCGGAAGTTGGGCCACCTGAAATGGCGGAAAATAATTTTCTTCAAAATTTCTGTTCGGGTTTCAAAGGTTATCTTGAGCCGACTATGATGTAATAAAATGTAAAATAAAATAATTCTAAGTTTGGTCGGCCTTATTGGCTAAAAATTCTGGAACCTTCCCAGGCGGTGGAAAATTGCCTATATAAGGAAGGCTGTATTATTGTCTTAGGCAGTTCAAAATAGTTCTGGGTAATAGTTCGAGGCTTTGTCCTACAAAATATTGTAAGGGAATGCCCATGTGGCTTTGCATATTGTAATTCTGAAAGTTTGTAATTCCACATTTGTGGAGATAATAAGAAGTCAATTTTCTGTTCTTGCATATTGTTGTTGTTTCTCTATTTCTGTTATGTGTTTGTGGTATTAAGGGGAGCACCCTTCATCACATACTGGACCCCTAGGGAGTCATCGTGACCCCTTTTGACACATTGCAACGCTCTAGTGTGTCTTAAGGGGTCGTAGGACCCCTTAAGACATACTAGAGCATTCCAATGTTTCAAAAGGGGTCACAGGGACTCCCTAGGTGTCCTAGTATGCGTTAGGACTCTTAGGGAGTCCCCCTAACCCCTTTTGACACATTGGAATGCTCAAGTGTGCCTTAAGGGGTCGTAGCACCCCTTAAGTCACACTTGAGCATTCCAATGTGTCAAAAGGGGTCACAGGGACTCCCTAGGTGTCCTAATGCGTGATAAAGCGTAATAGGACCCCTAAGGAGTCCCCGTGACCCCTTTTGACACATTGGAACGCTCAAGTGTGCCTTAAAGGGTCCTACAACCCCTTAAGGCACACTTGAGCATTCCAATGTGTCAAAAGGGGTCACGGGGACTCCCTAGGTGTCCTAGTACGTGTTAGGACCCCTAAGGAGTCCCCTTGACCCCTTTTGACACATTGGAATGCTCAAGGGTGCCTTAAGGGGTCGTAGGACCCCTTAAGACACACTTGAGTGTTCCAATGTGTGAAAAGGGGTCATGGGGACTCCTTAGGGGTTCTAGTACACTTTATCACATGTTTGGACACCTAGGGAGTCCCCGTGACCCCTTTTGACACATTGGAACGCTCAAGTGTGCCTTAAGGGGTCCTACGACCCCTTAAGGCACACTTGAGCATTCCAATGTGTCAAAAGGGGTCATGGGGACTCCCTAGGTGTCCTAGTATGCCTTAGGACCCCTAAGGAGTTCCTTTGACCCCTTTTGACTCATTGGAATGCTCAAGGGTGCCTTAAGGGGTCGTAGGACCCCTTAAGACACACTTGAGTGTTCCAATGTGTGAAAAGGGGTCACGGGGACTCCTTAGGGGTCCTAGTACGCTTTATCACGTGTTTGGACACCTAGGGAGTCCCTGTGACCCCTTTTGACACATTGGAACGCTCAAGTGTGCCTTAAGGGGTCCCTTAAGGCACACTTGAGCGTTCCAATGTGTCAAAAGGGGTCACGGGGACTCCCTAGGTGTCCAAACATGTGATAAAGCGTACTAGGACCCCTAAGGAGTCCCCGTGACACCTTTTAACACATTGCAATGCTCAAGTGTGTCTTAAGGGGTCGAAGGACCCCTTAAGAGACACTAGAGCATTCCAATATGTCAAAAGGGGTCACGGGGACTCCCTAGGTGTCCTAGTACATGTTAGGACCCTTAGGGAGTCCCCCTGACCCCTTTTGACACATTGAAATGCTCAAGTGTGCCTTAAAGGGTAGTAGGACCCCTTAGGTCACACTTGAGCATTCCAATGTGTCAAAAGGGGTCACGAGGACTCCCTAGGTGTCCTAACGCGTGATAAAGCATACGTGTTAGGACACCTAGGGAGTCCCCATGAACCCTTTTGACACATTGGAATGCTCAAGTTTTCCTTAAAGGGTCCTACGACCCCTTAAGGCACACTTGAGCGTTCCAATGTATCAAAAGGGGTCACGAGGACTCTTTGGGTGTCCTAGTACGCGTTAGGACCCTTAAGGAGTCCCTCTAACCCCTTTTGACACATTGGAACACTCAAGGGTGACTTAAGGGGTCGTAGGATCCCTTAAGACACACTTGAGCATTACAATGTGTGAAAAGGGGTCACGGGGACTCCTTAGGGGTCCTAGTATGCTTTATCATGCGTTAGGACACCTTGGGAGTCCCCGTGACCCCTTTTGACACATTGGAATGTTCAAGTGTGCCTTAAGGGGTCGTAGGACCCCTTTAGACACACTTGAGTGTTCCAATGTGTGAAAAGGGGTCACGGGGACTCCTTAGGGGTCCTAGTATGCTTTATCACGTGTTAGGACACCTAAGGAGTCCCCGTGACCCCTTTTGACACATTGGAACGCTCAAGTGTGCCTTAAGGGGTCGTAGGACCCCTTAAGACACACTTGAGTGTTCCAATTTGTCAAAAGGGGTCACGATGACTCCCTAGGGGTCCTAGTATGCTTTATCATGCATTAGGACCCCTAGGGAGTCCCCCTGACCCCTTTTGACACATTGGAATGCTCACGTGTGTCTTAAGGGGTCCTACGACCCCTTATGACACACTAGAGCATTCCAATGTGTCAAAAGGGGTCACGATGATTCCCTAGGGGTCCTAGTATGCTTTATCACGCGTTAGGACACCTAGGGAGTCCCCGTGACCCCTTTTGACACATTGGAATACTCAAGTGTGCCTTAAGGGGTCGTAGGACCCCTTAAGACACACTTGAGCGTTCCAATGTGTGAAAATGGGTCACGGGGACTCCCTAGGGGTCCTAGTACACTTTATCACGCATTAGGACCCCTAGGGAGTCCCCATGACCCCTTTTGACACATTGGAATGCTCAAGTGTTCCTTAAGGGGTTGTAGGACCCCTTAAGACACACTTGAGCATTCCAATGTGTGAAAAGGGGTCACGAGGACTCGGGGTCGGTAGGCTTGTTAAGGGGTCAATAGGGTTCCAAATGAAACTTTGATGGAATAGTGACCCTTTGGAACACATTAGGACATGTCATAGGACCTATGTAGAAAATTTGGATGACATTTTCCTAATAGAACTCGTAAGGGGTCCATGGGGTGCTCTCAGGAGATCACATGTCGAAACAAGGTCATTAGGCCTATTAAGGGGTCAATAGGGTTTGAAATGCAACTTCGATAGAACAGTGACCCTTTGTAACACATTAGGACATGTCATAGGACCTATTTACCCAATTTTGATGACTTTTTGCTAGTATAACTGCAAGGGGTTAATGGGGTGCTCTCGGGAGACTACATGTCAAAATGGGGCCGGTAGGCCTGTTAAGGGGTCAATAGCATTCAAAATGCATCTTTGATGGAATGGTGACCCTTTGAAACACATTAGGAAATGTCAAAGGACCTAATTCTATGATTCAGATGAATTTTTCCTAGTAGAACTCTAAAAGGGTCCATGGGGTGCTCTCGGGAGACCACATGTCAAATCGGGGTTGGTAGGCCTGTTAAGGGGTTATTAGGGTTCCATATGAAACTTTGATGGAATGGTGACCCTTTGGAATGCATGAAGACATGTCAGAGGACCTACATACCAAATTTGGATGACTTTTTCTTAGTAGAACTCAAAAGGGGTCCATGGGGTGCTCTCGGGAGATCTCATGTCGACTCGGGGTCGGTAGGCCTGTTAAGGGGTCAATAGGGTTCAAAATGAAAATTTGATGGAATGGTGACCTTTTGGAATGAATTAGATCATGTTAGAGGACCTACATACCAAATTTGGATGACTTTTGCCTAGTAGAACTCGAAAGGGGTCCATGGGCTGCTCTCGGGAGACCACATGTAGAAACGGGGTCCGTAGGCTTGTTGAGAGGTCATTAGGGTTTTAAATGCAACTTAAATGGAATGGTGACCCTTTCTAACACATTAGAACATATCAGAGCACCTACGTACCAAATTTGGATGACTTTTTCCTAGTAGAATGCGAAAGGGGTCCATGGGGTGCTCTCGGGATACCTCATGTCGTATTGGGGTCAGTAGGCCTGTCAAGGGGTCATTAGGTTTAGAAATGAAACTTTGATGGAATGATGACCCTTTGGAATGCATTATGACATGTCATAGGACCTATGTACCAAATTTGGATGAGTTTTTCCTAGTAGAACTCGAAAGGGGTCAATGGGGTGCTTTCGGGAGACCACATGTCGAATCAGTGTTAGTAGGCTTGTTAAGGGGTCATTAGGGTTTGAAATGCAACTTCTATGGAATGGTGACCCTTTGGAATGCATTAGGACATGCCACATGACCTATGTACCAAATATGAACGTCTTTTGCCGAGTAGAACTTAAAAGGGGTCCATGGGGTGGTCTTGGGACCCCTTATGACACACTTGAGAGTTCTAATATGTCAAAAGGGGTCATGGGGACTTCCTAAGGGTCATAACACATGGTAAGACATACTAGGACCCCTTAGAAAGTCCCCATGACCCCTTTTGACATATTTCAACACTCAAGTGTGTCCCAAGGGGTCGTATGACCCCTTAGGACAGACTTGACTGTTCTAATAAGTTGAAAGGGGTATTGGGCACTTCCTAAGGGTCCAAGTATGCCTTATCACACGTTAGGACTCCTAGGAAGTCTTGATGACCAATTTTGACACATTTTAATAGTCAAGTGTGTCTCAAGGGGTCGATGAATCCTTAGGACAAACTTGAGAGCTCTATTGTACAATGCCCTGTTGATAATCACACAACTCAACAAAGTCATTGGGAGGTTAAACAAGAACAATCGGATGGATCTTTGAATACTCAAATGTGTCTTAAGGGGTCTTAAGACCCCTTTTGACACATTGGAAGTCTCAAGTGTGTCTTAAGGGGTATTAAGACCCCTTAAGACACACTTGAGCGTTGAAATGTGTCAAAAGGGTCATGGGGACTCCCTAGGGCTCCTAACGCTTGATAATGTGTACTAGGACCCCTAGGGAGTCCCCATGACCCCTTTTGACACATTTGAATGCTCAAGTGTGTCTTAAGGGGTCTTGCTCAAGTGTGTCTTAAGGGGTCTTAAGACCCCTTAAGACACACTTGAGCCTTCAAATGTGTCAAAAGGGGTCATGGGGACTCCCTAGGGGTCCTAGTACATGATATCAAGCATTAGGGCCCTTAGGGAGTCCCCATAACCTCTTTTGACACATTTGAATGCTCAAGTGTTTCTTAAGGGGTCTTAAGACCCCTTTTGACACATTAGAACACTCAAGTGAGTCTTAAGGGGTATTAAGACCCCTTAAGACACACTTGAGCATTGAAATGTGTCAAAAGGGGTCATGGGGACTCCCTAGGGGTCCTAACGCTTGATAACATGTACTAGGACCCGTAGGGAGTCCCCATGACCTATTTTGACACATTTGAATGCTCAAGTGTGTCTTAAGGGGTCTTAATACACCTTAAGACACACTTGAACAATTAAATATGTCAAAAGGGGTCATGGGGACTCCTTAGGGGTCCTAGTACGCGTTATCAAGCGTTAGGACCCCTAGGGAGTCCCCATGACCCCTTTTGACACATTTGAATGCTCAAATGTGTCTCAAAGAGTCTTAAGACCCCTTGAGACACATTTGAGCATTCAAATGTGTCAAAAAGGGTCATGGGACTCCCTAGAGATCCTAGTACACGTTATCAAGCGTTAGGACCCCTAGGGAGTCCCCATGACCCCTTTTGACACATTTGAATGCTCAAATGTGTCTTAATGGGTCTTAATACCTCTTACGACACACTTGAGCCTTCAAATGTGTCAAAAGGGGTCATGGGGACTCCCTAGAGGTCCTAATGCTTGATAACACGTACTAGGACCCCTAAGGAGTCCCCATGACCCCTTTTGACACATTTGAAGGCTCATGTGTGTCTTAAGGGCCCTTAAAACACACTTGAGCCTTCCAATGTGTCAAAAGGGGTCACGGGGACTCCCTAGGGGTCCTAGTACACGTTATCAAGTGTTAGGACCTTAAGACACACTTGAGCCTTGAAATATGTCAAAAGGGGTCATGGAGACTCCTTAGGGGTCCTAGTACGCATTATCAAGTGTTAGGACCCCTAGGGAGTCCCCATGACCCCTTTTGACACATTTGAATGCTCAAGTGTGTCTTAAGACCCCTTAAGAAACACTTGAGCTTTCAAATGTTTCAAAAGGGGTCATGGGGACTTCTTAAGGGTCCTAACGCATGAGAAGACATACTAGGACCTCTTAGGGGTCTTAGTATGCATTATCTTGCGTTAGGACCCCTAGAGAGTCTCCATGACCTCTTTTGAATCATTTGAAGACTCAAGTGTGTCTTAAGGGGTCTTAAAGACCCCTTAAGACACACTTGAGTGTTCAAATGTGTCAAAAGGGGTCATGGGGACTCTTTAAGGGTCCTAGTACACCTTATTATGCGTTAGGACCCTTAAGAAGTCCCAGTGACCCCTTGTGACCCCTTAAGACACATTTGAGCATTCCAATGTGTGAAAAGAGGTCATGGGGACTTCCTAAGGGTCGTAATTAAGACCCCTTAAGACATACTTGAGCATTTAAATGTGTCAAAAGGGGTCATGGGGACTTGCTAGGGGTCCTAACGCGTGATAAGGCATACTAGGACCCCTAAGGAGTCCCCATGACCCCTTTTGACATATTTGAATGCTCAAGTGTGTCTTAAGGGGTCCTAAGATCCCTTAAGACACACTTGAGCATTCAAATATGTCAAAAGGGGTCATGGTTACTCCCTAAGGGTTCTAACATGTGATAAAGCGTACTAGGACCCCTAAGTATGTATTCTTAGGTGTCTTAGTATGCCTTATCACACGTTAGGATCCCTAGAGAGTCCCCATAAACCCTTTTGACACATTTGAATGCTCAAATGTGTCTTAAGGGGTCTTAGGACCCCTTAAAACACACTTGAGTATTCAAATGTGTCAAAAGGGGTCATGGGGACTCCCTAGGGGTCCTAACGTGTGATAAGGCATACTAGGACCCCCCCTAGGGAGTCCCCATGACCCCTTAAGAAGTCCTCATGACCCCTTTTGACACATTGGAATGCTCAAGTGTGTCTTAAGGGGTCCTAGGACCCCTTAAGACACACTTGAGCATTCCAATGTGTCAAAAGGGGTCATGGGGACTCCCTAGGGGTCCTAGTACACCTTATCACGTGTTAGGACCTTTAGGAAGGGCCCATGACCCCTTTTTACACATTGGAATGCTCAAGTGTGTCTTAAGGGGTCTTAAGACCCCTTAAGACACACTGGAGCATTCAAATGTTTCAAAAGGTGTTAAGGGGACTCCCTAGAGGTCTTAGTACGTCTTATCACGCGTTAGGACCCGTAGGGAGTCCCCATGACCCCTTAAGACACACTTGAGCATTCTAATGTGTCAAAAGGGGTCCCTAAGACCCCTTAAGACACACTTGAGCATTCCAATGTGTCAAAAAGGGTCATGGGGACTCCCTAGGGTTCCTAGTATGCCTTATCATGCGTTAGGACCCTTAAGAAGTCTCCATGACCCCTTTTGACATATTTCAATGCTCAAGTGTGTCTTAAGGGGTTCTAAGACCCCTTAAGACACACTTGAGTATTCAAATGTGTCAAAAGGGGTTATGGAGACTCCCTAGGGGTCTTAGTACGCCTTATCACGCGTTAAGACTCATAGGAAGTCCCCATGACCCCTTTTTGACACATTTGAATGCTCAAGTGTGTCTTAAGGGGTCTTAAGACCCCTTAAGACACACTTGAGCATTCAAATGTGTGAAAAGGGGTCATGGGGACTCCCTAGGGGTCCTAATACGCCTTATCACGTGTTAGGACCTCTAGGAAGTCCACATGACCCCTTTTGACACATTGGAATGCTCAGGCATGTCTTGAGGGGTCTTAGGATCCCTTAAGACACATTGAGCATTCAAATGTGTCAAAAGAGGTCATGGGGACTTTTTAGGGGTCTTAGTATGCCTTATCATGCATTAAGACCCCTAAGAAGTCCCCATGACTCCTTTTGACACATTAGAACCCTCAAGTGTGTTCCAAGGGGTCGTAGGACCCCTTCAGACACACTTGAGGGTTCAAATGTGTTAAAAGGGGTCATGGGGACTTTCTAGGGGTCCTAGTATGTCTTATTATACGTTAGGACCCTTAGGAAGTCCCTGTGACCCCTTTTGACACATTAGAACCCTCAAGTGTTTCCTAAGGGGTTGTAGGACCCCTTCAGACACACTTGAGGGTTCAAATCTATCAAAAGGGGTTATGGGGACTTCATATGGGTCCTAGTATGCCTTAGCATGTGTTAGGACCCCTAAGATGTCCCCATGACCCCTTTTGACACATTGGAATGCTCGAGTGCTACTGCCCCTTCAAATACACTCGAGCATTCCAATGTATCAAAAGGGGTCATGGGGACTTTCTAGGGGTCCTAATGCATGATAAGGTGTACTAGGATGCCTAGGAAGTCCCCATGAACCATTTTGATATATTTGAACCCTCAAGTGTGTTTGAAGGGGTCCTACGACCCCTTAGGACACACTTGAGGTCAAAAGGAGTCATGGGGACTTCCTAGGGGTTTTAACATGTGATAAGATGTACTAAGACGCATACGAAGTCCCCATGACCCCTTTTGACACATTTGAACCCTCAAGTGTGCCCAAGGGGTCTTATGACCCCTTCAAATACACTGGAGGGTTCACATGTGTCAAAAGGGGTCATGGGGACTTTCTAGTGGTCCTAGTACACCTTATCATGCGTTAGGACCCCTAGGAAGTCCCCATGACCTCTTTTGACACATTGGAATGCTCGAGTGTGTCCGAAGCGGTTGCTTCAGACACACTCGAGCATTACATTGTGTCAAAAGGGGTCATGGGGACTTCCTAGGGGTCCTAACGAATGATAAGGCATACTAGGACCCCCAGGAAGTCTTGATAACCCCTTTCGACATACAATTTAAATATTATGATCTATAAAGTTTATATATATATATATATATATATATATATATATATATATATATATATATATATATATATATATATATATATATATATATATATATATATATATATATATATATATAGATATATAAGATATTATTATATAAAATATATAATTATATCTATAGTACATATTAAAAAATATATAAAATATTTACATAATACCCCTTAAACATTATATATATATATATCTATTTATATATAATTTGTACATATAAATATAATATAAGTTCGTTAAATATATTTATATACAATACATATTAATATAAAAAATATATATTAATATATAATTATATATAATATATATTAAAAAATATATTAAAATATTTACATAATACCCCTTAATACCCCTTAAACATTATATATATATATATATATATATATATATATATATATATATATATATATAATTTGTACATATATTTATATAATATAAATGTTAAATATAATTATATACAATACATATTAATATATAAAAATTATATTAATTTATAAAATATTATAATATAAAATATATATGACATACAATTTAAAACCCCTAAGATATTATAATATAAAGTAGATAAATTATATATAATTATATATAATACATATTTACCCAATTTCAAAAATTCAAATTTTTCATATACTCCCGCCATTTTTTCATACTTGGCAAAATCAGGTACCCGATTTACCCAGCTAAATCGGGTACCTGATTAGGCTTGTGCTTTGGTGTCAGGTTTGCCCAGGTGTACTGACACCTAGGCCTACTAAAAAGTCAACATACGTTTTTCATGCGCTTTTGGACAACTGAAAAGTGGATTTTTTTACATCGCCACTTTTTGGCCCCTCATCTTCTTGCACATACCCTATATGTATATACACGTACCGTGAGTGTATATACATATGTATATATATGTGTGTACGCCTACAAGTATGTACATAGGTCACTTTGTAACAGAGATGACAAAACTGTTGCAAGTGCATTTTTTTTATATGGGTGGTAAATATGTAGATGATGTGTATTTCTGCATTATACATTAGTATATGAAATTGATTGTTAACTCTTCATGGATTTACTAATAACTCTGAAATGGAATTGATGTTTAAGTATTAATTGTATTAAACAGTTGACAATAAAATTGGATGTTTCAATTATCAGTTATAATATTGCAAAAATGTTAGGAATTGGATATTATTATTATTGTTTGAGTTACTAAGGATAGTATTGGAAATTTCGCTTAAGTTATTCTTTCAGTTGATGAAAAGAGGATGCTTTGCTGTGGTTATTTTGGAAAGAGGTTTCATGGATTTATCTGGAAATTTTATATGGTTGTTTTAGTATTAAGGATTTCTGTTGCTAAGTAAACATTAATAGTTGGATCTGGTAATTCAGATTTTTACTACGGTTTAGCTATTTTTGGTAGTATGAAGTGTTTTGAGATAAGTGTGATCCTTAGTATGGGAAGCTGACTTTTGTCTAGAGCCTTAAGGCGAAAGAATATCTGTCAGTTAATTACTAAGTGATAATTTAATAATTCATGAGCTATGGGTTTCATTTAAAAAGATAAAATATGTTGCCCTGATTACTTGCACATGTTGGTGAAGTAAGGGAATGGTTTTACCTTATTGCTTGTAGAGAATAAGGCTGACATAATGAATTCTTCGAGTTTCCTATATGGTTATTGATCGTTGATTCTTATGTAAATACCCAAAGTTAGTGGATCATCACCTTGTCATTTTATTTGCGAGTTTATTTCTGTTGAAAATGAAATGAAGTACTTGTGTATTTCTGTTGAATAGAAATGAAATGCTTCCTGTCAATGATGAAATTTGTCTGTTCTTATATGTATGGATTAGTTTTATTTTGTTAAGGTTCTAACCTATATGTTGCAGATGCTTTGGAGGTATTCCATCATCTTAGTCTTTTTGACTAAGCCCTGTTTGTTTGTGGTTGTTTTCTATTTTGGTGTTTTCAGGATTCTAGATGAGGAAAACTATGTTTTTGGGGGAATGGTTAGCTGCTGTAAATATTTATGGAAAACAGATTATTACCTGGTTACTTGTTATCAAAACAGTGCTTAGGATATCTAAGGACATTTAGATGCATTCTGGAACTCTTTGTATTTATGTATTAAATGTTGAGTATATTGATATACTGATGCAGGAGCATCCTGGGTGTAAGAGCAATCTTGCATCACCCAAAAAAATATTTCTGTTTTTATATTCAATAAGGGCTATTTTGTGCAGAGCTGCTATTTATGGAAAGTTACTATTTTTGGTAATTTTCGTATGTGCTCAGAATGATCTGATTTCTTTCTTGGAGGTTCATTTTGGTCATACAAGTCTGCCAGTAAAGTTTCATTGCCAGATCAAGTGTATATTGGAAGATATTGAAGATTTTCGGTATTGGCAGCAGGGGACAGAAACTTTGAACTCAGTTTTGAAGGCTTTAGAGGCCCCGGATGAGGTCGAATTTTGGGCTGAATGAAGCTTGTTTAATTTAAGTGTTGTAGAGCTCCTCGCGCCCTTTCCGAAATGGGGTTACAATAGTCAATCGGGTCAACTGGTGATGACTTATGGTCTTCGGAAGTTGGGTCATTTGAAATGGCGGAAAATGATTTTTCTTCAAAATTTCTGTTCGGGTTTCAAAATTTATTTTGAGCCGACTATGATGTAATGAAATGTAAAATAAAAATAATTCTAAGTTTGGTCGGCCTTATTGGCTAAAATTCTGGAACCTTCCCAGGCGGTGGAAAATTGCCTATATAAGGAAGGTTGTATTATTGTCTTAGGCAGTTCGGAATAGTTCTGGGTAGTAGATCTGGGTAATAGCTCGAGGCTTTGTCCTACAGAATATTGTAAGGGAATGCCCATGTGGCTTTGCATATTGTAATTCTGAAAGTTTGTAATTTCACATTTGTGGAGATAATAAGAAGCCAATTTTCTGTTCTTGCATATTGTTGTTGTTTCTCTATATCTGTTATGTGTTTGTGGTATTAAGGGGAGCACCCTTCATCATATACTCTCATGTAATTGATTACCTTGGATATTTAAATAACTGATTATGTCTGTTGAATTGTAATTCGGTGCTGATTGTATCTTGTTTTTATAAAAAAAATTTGTTGTGCTTTTCTGGTTAATTCGTTTGATTCACTTTTAGTGTCATTTATTTAGTTTAATCTTTTGGGGTGTTACAGTTTCTGTCAATGATTGTTACAGTCAAACCTTTTTAAGAGCTTTCTCAAACTATTGAAAATTGGCATTTGCATCCACCTTTTTTTTTATATTGATACAAAGCAAGAAAGATAGAAAGAATTAGGCAACCAACAGGCTGCCCAAAAAACTAAGAGTATAACTAATCTGAACAACCTAAAAAAGTCTTAGGTCAAAGAAACATAAGCCCTAAACTAGGAAAATATTCTTTATGTTTCTGAAGTTTATTCATTGTGAACTGCATTGTTTCTTAACCCTTCTGTTCATTTTCTTATTTTTTCAACTGATGGTAAACTATTTTAAATCCATGGTGTATTAGTCAGAATGGTACTCCGATTCCCACTTTTCCCAAATATATTACTGTTTTTGCAGCTTTACCCCTCTTTTAAGCTATTAGCTTGAACCATTTTTTTAACACACAAAATTAAAAAGAATAATATACGCCTCATAGGTAAATTGTCACTACTGAGTGAGACCCCATATTGGAGGACGGAACCCTGCTTATACAAGCATTTCACAATGAGATTGTTTTCCTTTTACGGTTTTACCCTATCTGCTGTTCATGAAAGTGTACAGGTTTGAAGATATGATCTCCAATATGGAGTAGACATAGTATACTGTCAACATGTTACCACTATGATTTTCGGTCAGGGACTTAAATTCTCAAATCCTTTCAAATGCTTAATCCTTATATAAAGTCACCCAAATTCTTCTAGTTCAATCATAAATAAAGGTCAGAAAACACCTTGCATGCACAAGATGGTTTACCAATGTGCCACATAATTCTTTTCTTGCAGGGCCTCTACTTTCTCAAACATGTTAAATGTGATATTTGCCATGGATGCAACCTTCACAAAGACCAGACAAAATAGAAATTTGGTACTTATTAGTCATATTTAGTTTTATCATCATCCCAAGACTACCATAATTGAAATGATCAGATCTCTCAAGCAAAAACTTGGTTTTATTGTTGGCATTTGCTGCAAGGGCATTGCTTGTAGAACCATGTGTCAAAGTATTAAAAATCATTGTCTGAACTTTACAAACCATTCTCAAATTTTTTTCCTAATCATTGTCGAGGGAAGCTTTAGTAATGACTTAATTTTATGTTAGGTATGTTCTCGAGCATTCTTGACCAGTCAGGTTTTTGTTTGGAGTCTCTGAAATATATTACAAATCACATTTTTTTAAACTAGTAGATGTACAAAGTCATAGAAGCATATATCTTTAGTTTATTGTGATTTTTCTCATTTATTCTTTTATCATTGCCTCTATTGGTAAATTACTAAAGAACTCAACAAGAAATTGAATTTATCATGTCAACATGTTTGTGCCATGATGGGTGATCCAAATACTCCTGTTTTCTATGCATTAGATTTATGAGGTGTTATTATTTATGGTGACTTTGTGTTCTTTTTGTTTACAATTATGATGATTACAGGAAAACGTAATTTCTGTGTTGGATGCAGTTGGAGTGTTCACAATTGGTGGCTTGAACAGAAACAAGGTATTGTAAAGATTGTTATAATCAGGTTATAAGTTAATGGTGATGTGTTTATGGGAACTAGTGTTGGTTAATTTCTGTGGTTACTGTTGTAACATAGAATTTCTGTCATTTGTTTGTATTATTTCAGATGTTTGTCTTTTGTCTGCTTCTATGTTCAATTTGGTATTTTGGATCATAGTATCATTTGGTTTACTTAGAATTAGTACCATGTGGCAGAAGTGTAAATGGAATATAATTACTCTGATTTAAATGGGGAAAACTTAGTGGAAATTTGGAAAACTACAAAATGGAAATTATATTCATAAAAAAAATTTTGTTATTTGAATTTTATTTCAATTTATTGTGCAAAGATTAGATATAGACACAATTTTAAAAAAAATAATTTGAGTAATTAAAAGAAAGTATGATACTAAAACAACTACTTCACTTTCTCTCTTTGTGATTGCCTGAGAGGGTTTGCGCAAAATGTATAGGGCTGGTCCTAAAAAATAGAAAAGAGAATTTACTATCATAGAGCACAACTACTATTTTGCAATATAATTAATTAAAATTGTTCCCATAACCTGATGTAACTAACTTAATGCAAGTGTGCCACAAGTTGTCATCTCTATCCACCTAAATATGCTATAATATCATATCCCTGGCTAGATACAAAATAAAATCTGAAGCAAAACTTTAATGGTATGTTTAATATTGATTATAGTGTGTACATTTATAAACCTGAAACATCAGAAAGTAAGATGACTAATTCGTTGGTACTTGCATTACCAGCTAAATGAGATTTTTCAGGAAGGGAAGTAGATTGGATACTTCAGCAGAAATCCCAGCTATCTATGGAAGATACTTGAAAAGTTTTGTTGATGACAAAATGCTGTATTTATCATGTTGTACAATGTAATGCAGTTTATAAGAGCAGAATTACACATTGTGCTACATGTTATTTTTAAGTCTGAGTTCTTACACTGAAACATCATCATCATATATATATAACAATGAAAAATCAGATATGACGGAAATTCCAGCTTTTACACCTTGTCTACACACTTCTATTTTTAGCTTTTTTTACCTTTTAATTTAAAATATAAATATTTTTAATAGTATTTTATTAAGTATTTGTCAACTGCCCCTTGGCCATTCCCAAAATCAAGGATAGTTTTTGCAGTTCGCAAAACCTACTCTACATATCCCAGGTCTTGAAACCTGGAGAAATACTGTATTCCACCTGCATAAAAGAAATAAGCAATCACTGCACAAATCACATTTTAACCATGCAAATCAAACAGTTTTCTGATCAATTTTGAGCTGGCGATGCGTAGCTTCTTACAAGAAACCCCACATCATGTTTTTCTTGCATTGCATCTTTAGGAGACGTATTTGTCTCTCTTCAATTTCTGTTCCATCTTATTCTGAGTTGAACTGGCTGTTGAAGCATGATAATTTAAACAAAGCATTTTTCCATCAACCAGTTCTTGATCCTTAATAGTTTCATGCTTTTGTTTCTCATTTAGGTTAGATTTGACACCTTTCCGAATCCCCCTTTTGAAAAGAACAAGCTTACCCTTGTCTAAGTTCCTTGAAATGATTTCCTACAAAGTTTACACATAGTGGTATCCATTACATGAGTCCTTTTGACCCTTGAAACATAACTACAGAAGTTTTATGGCAGGAACATACTCTCTTTCATCCACCTTTGTTATCTGTGCTTCAAACGAATTAGAAACTTGAAAAATGAAACCATTTACTAAATTTAAAATTGCTGCTTGAATTTGACTATTTAAAATTACAATTAATTTCTTAAATAAAAAATATTAAAGATTATCAATTCAAAAATTCAATTTATGGAACAAAAACCTTAAAAAAAAATCTATTAAATTTTATAATTTTATAAGCTTATTTCTTTTAAATACCAAAATGTAAAAAATAAAAACCTAGAAGTGAAAAAAATTATTATAGAATTTTCTAAACTAAATACTATTGCAAAAATTTAAATCCTAAATTATAAAAATAAAAATTTTAAATTTCTTAGTCTTACCTGGCTGCTAAATTGTGTTGAATCCTTCAGTTGCTACTGTCAAATCCTAAGTTACCAGATTTGCTCAGCAGACCTGGATTTTGCGGTTCGGTTCGGTGCAAATTCGAATTTGGTTCTGATTCGTCCAAAATTCTTTGCAGGCCTGTCTAAATATATCTCTTTATAATAAATAAAATACAACGTATGAGAAACTAGATTATACAGGGAGCTCATAACCGCAGTGGAATTCTTGCAAATGCAATGAGAAGTTGAGAACATAAGTTTGTGACAACTTTGAAAAAACCTCTTACATATGGTATATCTCTAACTTTTCTTCCACGAGTGGCATCCAAGTCTCAAAAATGATCCTATGCCAGTGCATGATCTCAATGTGTCATATGAAGCAACAAAAGAACAAAAAACCCCTACAACAAAGATGCTTTTCCGGTATTGTCACATTTTATTGTCAAGTTTACTATTTCATTTCCTTAGCTGATTTTTTCTTATGCATACTATAGCTTGCAATGATTTTTCAATGTTATGTAGAAATTTCCTGTATGGTATGATAATTTTCTTAAGCAGTTTGTATGCAGACTAGCTAAAAATGTTTTTTATATATTTTTTGATTAATAAGAGTTCTTATCTCTATAATTTCTTATAATTGTTTCAGACACCTTTGGAGACCTCTATGCAGACACCATTGTCAAGGATTATAGAGACAATTATGTATCAATATATGCCTCAAGGTCCAAGTGATTATGCAACCATGTCTGATCCACGATTAGTAGGGGAGATGAAGTTGGGAAGACCTGCTCCTTATATGGTAAGAGGTTGTGTTTAATCCAGGCTTATGCACATATCTTTGTTTAAATATAGGGCACAATCTTTTATGATTGATTTTGCATGGGAATTTCATTTGTCTAGTGATAAATTTATTTGGAAGTGATATGTTTCCCTAGAAACTTAAGAAGTCTGTTGAACATAGGGATTTGTAATCTTTTAACTTACAACCAACAAAAGTTTTCTCTTCCCACTTTATATTAGATTTAATGAGTATTGATTACTGTTCTTAGTGTGAATACGTGAGTGAGTGTTGGCATTGTTTATCCATACAACATGTGAGGTTGATCTCAAGGAAAACGATGCTACCAAATACAATTTTATCTCCACGTTATTACAAAGAAATGCTACACTTTCTGAACAATCACCACCATCACTTCCCCTATAGGAAAAAATCTCTGGACACTTCCCTGGACTTAAAGAATCTCATCTCAAAACTCTCATAAATCAGAGGTAAGTTCTTATTAGGCTAGTTAGTTAAATAGTTCCCAATGTTTTAGTTAAGTGACATGAGAGGACTTAAGTTGTATTTACTGAATTGCATAGTCTACAAAAGATTATGTGAAATAGGTATCAACTATTAACCAAAAAAACACATATTGCCCTCTTTTTTCTCTTTTTTCTGTATAACAATCAGTAAAAATGACCATTCCAATCATGCATTATATACTAATGCTTACAAGACAGTATTTCTAAAACCTTTTTAAGAGCTTTCTCAAACTATTGAAAATTGGCATTTGCATCTACCTTTTTTTTATATTGATACAAAGCAAGAAAGATAGAAAGAATTAGGCAATCAACAGGCTGCCAAAAAAACTAAGAGTATAACTAATCCGAACAACCTAAAAAAGTCTTAGGTCAAAGAAACATAAGCCCTAAACGAAAAATCAAATTACAAATAGTTGTCTAGACACAAAACTTGAAGAAACATTGAAACTGCTAATTGTGCGATGAGTTTATAGCTGTAGAACTAATCGTTGTAATACCTAGAGAATTTGAAACTTGCACTGTATAGAAAATTTATCATGCTAAAATTGCATTCACATTTGCTTCTCATTTATATCAATATTATAAATATAATAGTCCGATCTTGAGGAAAATATTGTAGCATCGACTAGACAAACACCATAGTCAAGTGAACATTGCTACCTTTCTCTAAAGTGCCTAATTTTCTTATATCTCTTTTACTACAACATTTCAAACACTTCATTGAACAAATGCTTCAGTACTGTTTTCCTTAACATACATGTTTTTTAAAAATAAAAGTAAAAGTTAGTTTATATTAAGGAAAATGTAAATTTACAAAATTCCCAAATCTGAACAGTGTAAGACAAAATAGCTGTAGAACTAATCGTTGTAATACCTAGAGAATTTGAAACTTGCACTGTATAGAAAATTTATCATGCTAAAATTGCATTCACATTTGCTTCTCATTTATATCAATATTATAAATATAATAGTCCGATCTTGAGGAAAATATTGTAGCATCGACTAGACAAACACCATAGTCAAGTGAACATTGCTAGCTTTCTCTAAAGTGCCTAATTTTCTTATATCTCTTTTACTACAACATTTCAAACACTTCATTGAACAAATGCTTCAGTACTGTTTTCCTTAACATACATGTTTTTTAAAAATAAAAGTAAAAGTTAGTTTATATTAAGGAAAATGTAAATTTACAAAATTCCCAAATCTGAACAGTGTAAGATAACAAGACAAAATACAAAAGTAGCCAATTTCAAATTGTAAATAACTACACTGTCCATAAGATTTGGGCTAACCGAGAAATGGAATTTCAAATTTCAAATTTCAAATAAAGAACCTCAACCTATTCCAGTTGCATGATCCTTCAAATATAAATTATAATTCAAATTTGTTTGCTTTCATTAATTTTGTAAGAATTTATTGATATATACAATAAATATACAGGAGTTTTCAAGTCTGTGAGGGTTATGCAGTCCTATATAAAACAAGATATAGAGCTGTTAAAATTGCTTATTCATACAAACAATACAAATTCAAGAGTTATAGTGTCCTGTATAAAACTAGATCCACGATTATAATTTACAATGTATTTAAAATGATACAATTATAAAAATTAGCACAAAGTACTTACTAATTCTAGGCAAGGCTCTATTTCCCTACTAGGATTTTGACACTCTTAAAAATAATATTGGTCTCTTATATGCAATTTTTATAAGAAGCCTAATCAATATATGGAGTTAGTGTTCATATTCATTCGCCAACAATATCTGTGTGATGGGTACTTAGCTTCATGAATCCCTTTCTCACAGCACCTTCTAAGATAGATAATGACCATAGTTATTACCTAATTTCTTCATTGCAAACTAAAACTAAGCTGCCCTAGCGTGGTATGATTTGAGGAATGGTTCCACTCTCGAGTTCACTTCCAAGAATACTAGAAGACACATATGGATTTTGACTTGTCATCTCAGCTGAGAATGGTATTTTTTCTGCTAAAGCATCTATTTCACCAGACTGCATGGGTGTGGCGTCTAGTCCTGGTGTAAACGACAAGATCTCCTCAAGCTTGTGGACCACTTCAGCCATTGAAAGGCGTGCATCTGTTTCATCCTTGCAACAGGATAATGCCAGATTGGTAAATGGCTCCAAGCATTCTGAAGGATATGAACCCATCCTCTGATTGATTATGGCTAGCATCATTCCAGACTCCTGTGCCGTTTTCACCTGTGCACGGAAATACAAAGATCAGAAACCAAAATGAAAGAATACTCAACAGCCAGAAAGCAATATCAAGCTACCCCTCTGAATCCTTTGAATAAAAAAGAATGGATGCAATAAACAAAAAATTTGTCAACAATCAAACTCACCTCCCTGACAATGTTCTTTCCTTGTTGAATGGGTTGCATGCCTGTCAAAAGCTCAAGAAGTACCACACCAAAACTGTAAACATCACTCTTATCAGTAAGCTTGTGTGTCAAGAAGTACTCTGGATCGAGGTAGCCCTGCAAATGTCAAAGGCGCATAATGTCAGTGAGGTCAAAAAATCCCTTAATAGCAAAAATATTGCATTTCAAGGCTTGTGTCTTACCGGAGTGCTCTTCACAACAGTTGATACGTGATCTAGAGCTTAACCTTCAAGATCGGGTAATGGTGCAAGCTTTGAAAGGCCAAAATCTGCAACCCTCGCATTAAATTTATGATCCAATAATATGCTACTTGCTTTTATGTCACGATGAAATATGGGAGGGTTGGCTTCATTATGGAGATAGAGGATGCCTCTAGCTGCTCCCAAAGCAATGCGAAGGCGTTGGACAAAGCTTAGAGGGGTTTTGGAGCTTGCTGTTGATGAACAAAAAGTATCTCCATGTTGGCCCAAATCAAAAGCTAAGGCACGTTAACAGAAAGTATAACTACTCCACATCCCGTGGTAGCTGATGGGCCTGTATCTCTTATGCCACCTCCAAATGCAAGTGAATTTACTTAACAACAACCCTGAGACATGGTTACTTGAAACATAAGCTATGTTTTGAATTATAATAAGCATTTCTCAAGCTCAATGGCATGAGAAATAAGTATAACTATTATTTACCGTGAGGTGTATCAAATAACATCATCCATTTTAGATGTCTAGAGTCATGAAAGATTATCTCATCTTCTATGCTATATTCCACTATATAGAAAATTCAATTTTTATAATCCCCCTTTTTGCATCAGCTGCTTTTTTAAAGCTGCCTAGAACACCACCTTCAAATGGTCCCAAGTATACTATCAGTCTGTTGATTTTGAGCATCTTATAATGAGGCACATTAAACTGTACAATCTGATGAGGTGTGTGTAAAGTATATGTTGCAAGTTATTATTTTTCAGTAGCAAGTCCAGTGATGATTACACGAAAAATAGTTTTCAGATTTTCTCAATGCTGAATTTTCACATTTTTGTATTCTGAATTTTCACTATCTAGTTTAGGAAATTTCATAGAGAATCATCTCAGGTCATTGAATAAAATTAAGGCAAGGAACTTAAACTTTTCACAGAAGTCCCATGGGGAGCTAAGATTTGGAGCCATAAAAAACCAAAAGGAGATACATATTAGCGACACGTCGGTAGTCAAGAATGACACCATGGCATCAATCTGGAGTAGTTCAGATGGAGAGGGAATTGGTAGAGAGGTATGGGTCATAGTAGCTGGTCGAAAGCAATATACATTTGAAGGCCATAAAGCACCTGTATATTTAGTTTTCCCTCACCAGAAAGATAATATCCAAGTACTTATTTTCTGAAAACCTGATTGGAATATTGACATGACAATTGAATGTTTAAGAATTTTTCTGACTGTCAAAATTAAAAAGTTTGCAGCCTTTACATATTCTGTTATCTCAGATTTGACTACTCTATTCAATGTTCACTCACATTTTTCTATGAAATGATGTTGAATTTATAACTGTGTCATATCCCCTTTGTTCATTACAAAATGTCAAGTTATTGTTGGTTTAGGTTTTTGTTTACACAAATAACTGTTTGGTGATATGGTCATTATTTAACATAAAATGGCACAAACCTCACTTTATGATATAGACCAGAGGCAACTAAATAAGCTAAACTTAATGGGCAAGTGAATTAGTTTTTTTGTTTTTATTTTATTAATTTTGAACCTGATTAAAGGTTCTGTCTTTGTCTAGGGTGGGGGAATGGATGATGCCATTGCTATTTTAGAAGGTGTAGGTCAAGAATTGACATGGTACTGCAATTTTATCTTTCCTTGTTATTAAAAAGACACTTCTTTATTTTAGTGAAACTATTAGATTACTACTGCTAGAAAACAAATCACACAGTACCCTTGTAGTGACACATTGGATATAAATAAACATTAATATATGGTGAACATTTTATTATAATATTTATGAGGTCGTTGCATATGCCTATTTTTCCCTTTTACAAATCTATTTTGCAGGTTACTTTTCCCTTCAATTATACATACTTCATTAATGATCTAACTTACCAAGTTAAGGGAGGATTCATCACCAAGAATAGAATAAATGATGCAGTGTGGAGAATTTTGAGGGTGAAACTTAGCATAGGCCTCTTTGAGCATCTTATGAATGACTTCACCCTATCCAACCAACTAGGTGGCAAGGTAATATGGATTGAAATGTTAATTCATTTGCAATCTCTGATTGATAGATCAATTTAATCCATTTCATAAATTAATGCGATTTTATGTAACAATAGCCTTCGGCACTTCACCTTCCTTACAAACAATGCATCTTATTTCTATATCTCACATGCATCTTTTCTCTACCTCTATTTTTCGCTCAGTATGGTGAACCATCAGGACTTTTCAGTCCTGTGCAATAAATACAATCTATGATATTAATGTTGATCACCCTTGCAATCCAGTTAACTTAGAATTAGAATTTGTATCACCTCCACAATCTCAAATTGTTGAGTTATGCATGTAACGTTTGCATTTTACAATTTAGACCTTCAAGTAAAGTATCATTAACACATGATTTAGAATCAGGGCCATTCATGGAGAATGGGCCCTAGAGTACCATCCGTGGACCACAGGACCATGACCAACCTAACACCCTTCTTATCAAACTTGCATTCAATACTCACTTTGAAAAACATTGATATTAAATGATTCAGTACACTCACAAATGGCAATGGACCACATCATCAAACTCAATATGTAGGATAGAAACCAAAACTAACAAATTTCAAGCATTAATAACCTATGTTGTGATTTGACCCATTTCAATAATAGTTTTGTTTATTCTTCCCTCTTGTTTGATCTATATACCAAGCAAAGTTGATACATTTGGAATCAGTTAAATAATTTCCCAAAATAACTTTTTTCTGTTAAGGATCAATTTGTAGAATGTATGTAAGGTTTACAAACTGCACTGAGCAACCATAATAGAAAATAATACCATATAATCAATAAACTAATCTGCCCATGAATAAGTGCACAAACAACAAAACTCCACCAAAATTCAACTAGTAAGGGCTCTATGACAATTAAGGGCATCGCATATATATAAAATCAGGGCTTAAATCTGATATTTTCAACCAATCAGTAAACTAATAAGAAACATAAAATGCTAACAAATTTAACTAATCAAGGAACCATGGGCATTTAAGACAGACTCACACCTAGAGAGAGACTATACTACATTATTCTCAACTAGCTAGTGAGATGATAAGAGCATCTGAAACTATACTAAAGAAAACTCAACTAGCCAGGTACATAGGGCTATCCCATACACCAAAGGGAAAATAAAAAATCAAAGTGATTCTTCCTCTTTATATGACAATCACAAACTTTGCCTCATAACAATCTTTGACATACTTTGTTTTGAATGATTCTCATAACCATTTACTATCATAACCCTTGAACTATAGATGGAAAAACTTGAAATCATGTTTAATGGAAAGTACTAGTATACATGGTATGATTATTCTTTAAAGGGTACTAGCTCAATGGAAGAGCACCTACTTTACAAGTAGGAGGATGTGGTTCGATTCCATCGTGCCCTAATATGACTAAATATATGACTGAGTAAATGACTAAATTTATGATTAAATAAATGACCAAATAAACAACTAAATATATGACTAAATAAACAACTAAATAAATGACTAAATAAATGACTAAATAAATCACTAAATCAATGACCAAATCAATGACCAAATCAATGACCAAATCAACGACCAAATAAATGACTAAATCAATGACCAAATCAATGACCAAATAAACAACCAAATAAATGACTAAATAAATGACCAAATCAATGACTAAAATAGTTTAGTCATAAATTTGGTCGTGAGATAAATGACCGGCAATATACTACTACTGGTCACGTGACCAAAATTAGTCATTTATTTACAATTTTTAGTAGTTTATTTAGTCATATATTGTTTTTTTGTACTAGTGAAAACAACATACATTGTGTGAAGTGTTTGATCTCTCTTTATTTGTTTTGTTGTTGATATTCACTATGTGGTAATACCTGTTTATGATCATTTCATGAGAAAATATCTTGATGGCTCGCAGGCTACGAGCTAGGCCATCATGCATTGTTTATAAGCTCACTGTTTGAGCACCTCATGTCCCTATTTGATTGGTCGGTGCTCTATTTGTTATATTGAGTTTACATCATGTATTTATTCTTAATAAATATCTTATAAAACAACATAAAACTAACCCAAAATACTTTATATTAATAAAATCTTAATAAAACAATATATTTAGTCTTAATAAAATATTATAAAATAACATATATTTTGTGAATTGTTTGATCTCTCTTTATTTGTTTTGTTGTTGATATTCACTATGTGGTACTCCCCGTTTATGATCATTTCATGAGGAAATGTCTTGAGGGCTCGCGGGCTGCAAGCTAGGGAATCATACATTGTTTATGAGCTCATTATTTAATACTGGCATTGTTTACATCTTTTCATTTGGAATGTTTGATGACCCGCGAGATTTGAGAGCTAGGGCATCATTGCTATTACCTTCAAGGCATTGTGTAAAGTGTTTGATCTCTCTTTATTTGTTTTGTTGTTGATATTTACTATGTGGTACTCCCTGTTTATGATCATTTCATGAGGAAATGTCTTGATGGCTCACGGGTTGCAAGTGAGGGCATCATGCATTGTTTATGAGCTCACTATTTGAGTGCCGACCAATCAAATAGGGACATGAGGTGCTCAAATAGTGAGCTCATAAAAAATTCATGATGCCCTAGCTTGCAACCCGTGAGCCATCAAGACATTTCCTCATGAAATGATCATAAACAGGGAGTACCACATAGTGAATATCAACAGATAAACAAATAAAGAGAGATCAAACACTTCACACAATATATGTTGTTTTATAACATTTTATTAAGACTAAATATATTGTTTTATTAAGATTTTATTAAGACTAAGTATTTTGGGTTAGTTTTATATTTTTTTATAAGATTTTATTAAGACTAAATATATGATGTAAATTCATAATTATACTTGATATATATAATACAATGGTATGTAGTATAATCTATACATTTGTGAGATGTGATTAATTCTATTTATATGATGTTTTGGGATTAAATTGGTGAGTTTGTATACTTTCTCCATTTTAAACTAACCTATGATTTCAAAGGAGGAATTATGAAATATAGTTGTAGGCAGTTATCTCTTCTATAATGATGGAGGAGTGAAGGGTAATGATCAATGAGGTTTCTACTATTAGATCATATATTAATACACTTACTATTTTGAATTTGAGCTCAGGCATCATGTAATGTTATTGTTGTCATTGCATGCTTGCTGTTGTTGTGCACCATATATTGTTTTATACACTGTTTATTTCATTGAGACCGTGAGCTTGACATTTGTAATGTATTTTTTATTATTGGATCAATGCTACCATGTTGTTGAGGTTGTAGATGCATTGAATCACCACTACCATTCTATTTTTATAGCATCGATATAATAAACAGAGCACTAGCCAATCAAATAGGGATATCAGTAAGACATTTAATGCATTATTACTTCATCATGATGATAAAAATTTCATTGTTTCAAAGAACATAGAATGTGGGTAGATGCATTGAATCACCAATTCCATTCTATTTTGATGAAGAGGAACTATGTTATAAAATTTCCAGGCATGCAATTTTATAACTGTACATATATTTTATGAGTATAACTGTACAACAGAAGAGAACCCACATGCCTTGGTTGTTATTGATCTATGAAAGGTTTTGGTTTGCTTTTACCAATTGAGATGTCATCCTAAGATTCAGAAAGACTAAGATAATAATAAGTTTTGAACATAAATGCATGATTTTGGATCCTCAAGTAGGAGTTGTGATGCAAAGGAAGAACACTTATATGGGTTTACCTACATAAGGACAATGGTTTCATTCATGTTTCTTTCAAGTGCTATTGGGTACTTTCCTTGGCCTCTAGGCTTGGGCATCCTATAGGGGTTGAACCAAAATTACGAAGGCAATAAGGACACATAGAACAATAGGAAGGCAATAAGGACATTGCAGTACCCTAGTTTGCTGTCATGCCCAGATTTTCTACTACTGGTCAGAACACAACACAACAAGGTTACTCTCTTAAACAAAAAAATAGATGCCTTTAAATATTTTATATTGTACTTGTCTTCATGTATAATGTACTATATAAAATATTGATAAATATAAACTTTCAATTTGTTAACATAGGAAAGGAAACTAAGAACATTTGTCTCTATTATTAATGTACTTAACTGTCATAAACATGTATTTTTGAATAGTTTCATGCTAACAGACATTTACTTATATATCAGTTGGCTTTAAGGATATACTTTAAACTACTCCACAAGTGTATCAGATTTAGGAAATGTAATCAGATTATGATAAGGACCAGATTGAGTTCTTAAACAATTTATTGTAAATAAATGTAGATCAGCTTTATACACTATACATTCAATTTTCTCCCTAAGCTAAAGTTTTAGTTTGACATGTTTCATACATGTTCTTGAATTGATATTCAAATATCTAGCCTTGATATAGGTTCTGTCTATTGCATTCAACTACAGATTTCTTTATTTACAATTTTGATTGAAGATTTTGAACAAATAATTTTTCCAGATTTATAACCCATTAATCAAAATTGTATAAACATACTGCACTGTTGTAAACAGACTTAAAACATTCACTATGCAAAAAAAATCTGAATCATAGAAATAACAGTATCAATCTTTAAACAACATTAAGATGCTCAACACAGGAACATGAAATTACAACCTTTTCAAAATAAAATAGATAAATGAACTAATTTTAACCTTTCAGTACCTAACTATTTAATATTACAACATGATGGAGAAGCTGATTTAATTACTAATTCTCAGTTGCTGGGAATTCAACATTTTTTTTTTCTAGGCAAATAAAGTAATTTGACAGTTTTAGTTCATATCTAAATCTCACTTAAAATAGAACAAAGCTTTGCATAACAGAATACATAATAATGAGCTAAAAGAAAATATTAATGTTCAGATAAATTTTACATAGAAAAGTAGTTAAACAAACCCATAATAATCCCCATTTGAACTTTCAATTTTTAGACAATGCTCCACTTTAAAACAGAACAAAGCTTTGTATAACAGAATACATAATAATGAGCTAAAACTTTCTTTGATATCAACATTTACAAAAGTAGCAGGAAGGATAAACATAGGAATTAATTTACTTTCTTCTATATTGATACAGTAATTTGCAGATAATTTAAAAGAAACAACTATTAACTTATTGCACCTTCATAATTCAACATAATACTCAAGTACAAGGAGGGAATTTGTTTATTAACTCATCAGAATCATAATGCAATTTTTTCATACCAACCTAATTAACATTGTCCTTGCAGAAACTATCATAAAGAATAACTTTTCACATTTCCATTATTACACAAATTACATAAAATAGTCAATCTCTCTTCTTTCTTCACAATGACTGATTTAATTTTTGAGAACAGATTTACCATCTATACAAAATTTCTCTTATCATCTTAACTCTCTTACATTAAAATCCAAAAGACTGATATTCTAGCATTTCCAAATGCAACATATCATAAATCTCATAGCCTTGTCATTAAGTCTTCAACTAGGAAACTTCAACTTTACACCAAGAAAGCCAAAACCTGCAAACATAAAGATTCTTTTCACATGGCCATGGAGGCTCACCTCCCAGCCTAGGCCATTACATGGTCACCCCCAAGCTTGGGGAAACAAATATAGGATAGGATACACTCATACAACACAAACATAAACATTTATCACAAATTTGGAACATAGATTTTCACATATAACTCCCTTCCCAAGCTTGCACAAAGGATTCTTACATAGAATCCATATAATGGGTGAAGGTGGAATCTTCCTTATGGAGTCACCTAACTTATAATAACAACATTTGTAGCATGTATTACCAACCTTCACAAGGCCCTTACAACCCAAACAGCTCAAATCCATGAGCAATAACAACACCCTTATGGCCCCCAAACACCCTTATGACCCCCAAATAGCATAAGAAGGTTCTCATGGTTGCCCATACAACCATGCACTCAAACAAAAAGGAAATTCCAACTTAGGCCCTTCACCCCAAGTTCTCCTCAAATCCTCCCAAGGATGAAAAGTGAACTTGCACACCCTTAAACAAGAACAATTCAAGAAAGCAACAAGTTTGAAAGTAAATTCATAAAAGAAATCAACAATACAAGATTCACACAAGGAAATTCAATTTACAAAACTTTCACATAGTGCAATTCTCTCAAAACATATTCAAAGAAATCACAAGTTAGAAACCACCAACCTCCTCCTAAGCCAAGGCTAAATGAAGAAATGTAGATGAGCTCCTCTTGACTCCAAGCTTGCTATCCTCCTCAAGACTACTAGTCCCAAAACTCTCTAGATGTCCTCTTACTCTCTCTCAAACTAGCATAGACAAGAATGAACTAGTATGTGTATCTAAGTCCTTCTCCCCTTAAGACTTTCCCCAAAAACATTCTTCTCTCAACTCCCTTCCCAAAACTATTAGGTTTCTAGATCTAAGATAAAAATGACACTTGCCCCTCTCTAAGGTTTGGAATGAATTTCAACACATGAAAATGAGAGACATCCTAGATAACATTTCCATTTTCGTGCATATCAAGAATGACCCATTTGGAGAGGCATAAAGGTGGCCTAAGAAAGTGAAAATAGAAGAAATAAGCCCCCTAACTTAAGCACTAGCCTTGGGGCCCCAAAATTTACCCTAAACCTCACCCTAGGTCTCCTCAAAACCACTCAAAAACTCTAATTAATCATGCATCCAAAAATGAAGTATTGGTTACATCAATTCTTGATCCCTTAAACCACCTACCTAGCTTAGGAATGCTCAAGACTAACTAAGGAGAGGGTGGGGTTCATTCTCCACTCAACATGCCACTTCATCAACATGGTGTCAAGTGACACCTCACTAAAACACACATCACAAACACATTTGGCATGCTTTGTGGGAAAATACATTTATACATTTTCACAAAAATAAAATTTACTTACAAACATATATTTCAAACATAGTCAACCTCATACACACAGGCATCACATTTATGAAAGAAATCATGATATGATGAGGTCGTTCTCTACTAGAGTCGACCTTGGTTTCCAATTGATAGCACTTAGATTCTATCTTGTTTCTCCGACTTTACATCCATGGTCATAGGTCCTGCACACTCAATATGATATCAGTACATCATAAAATATTTGTATTAAATAAACATTTCGAAATGAAATAGTAACATCCAAACTTAAGAATTATAAATATTTGCATTTTCATGATTCATTTCATAATCCACATTATATCGAATATCAATCCACATTTCCACATAAGCATGTAATCTTGAGCTTAACCATTGAACCATGATGCCATCAACATTTACTATTTTGTAAGATAACATGACAAATGCAGAATCAACATTAACCTTAAATTTTCTATCACATGAGGTACATTCTTTTAGTCTCTATAATCCTTCATCATAATTTTAATCGTCAATTTAATCATTACTTTCAAATGAACAATTAAATCAGGAGAACATGATCTCATTAACTCAAATGTCACAAAAATCATTCCAAATCTATATAAATCATGATGTAGTTTTAGCCAATTTACATAAGCATTAATTTTGTCAATTCGAAATCATTTATATGGCATAAAATTAAGTAACTAGATCATCAAGCAATTCTCATAATAATATCCTGAAAATTCATCAATATATTTCATCGCCTAACCTTTAACCTTCACAAAACTTCACATCGCAACAATAATTCAAATTGGGATTAATCATTTTCCTAAACAACTCATATCAACATATATTTATATCTGAATTGTGACAACTTAGTATTCATCTAAATCATTTATCTTAATGTCAGTTATAATGTATCATAAGGTCGACAATCAACATCTTGAGTATGGAAAGCATCAAACAAATATTAAGTCTCAACATTTACTGAAATCAAATTCCTGTCAAAAAGATAAAATCATATTAATTCATTAAAACCTTAGGCCAATTTCTAGGTCTATCATACTAATAATGAAAAGGTTATGATGGGTCTAGGGTGAGGCCTCACATTTGCATTATTAGATGATCTTGTTTAATTTTTGTTCATTTCATGCAAAGATACATGTAAAGGAAATTTTTTTTTGCATCTAAAGAATACATGTATATATATTAAAAATATCTTGTATATACTATAGAAGGAAAATAACTTTTAGAAGAAAATACAAGAGTACATGCATACATAAGAGGATGAACATAAATAATAAGAGCGCCAGACATTGCTTGAAGTGATGAATTTTTTACCTGGGTATGAATCTAGTGTGCCCCTATGTGATCCAGAACCTGCAAAGAAAAGAGAGATGGGGGTTAGATAAAAAATATCTAAGAAATGAATGACATCCTATTACCGATCCTCATCTACAATTATGCATGTTCATAGTCAAGCCATACACTTCTGAAAGAAAAACCATGCTACAAGACATGTGCACTCAGAAGAATGTTGCAAAGAGTAAATGGCTACATTTATGTTTTCATGAACACCCAGTGAGTCACTATTGTGACTACATCATTCAAATAGTGCAACAATAACACCAGATATTTTTGTTTCATCTGGTATTGCTATGACATCATTTCCTAATGATGCATCCACAATAGTCACACACCATGCCCATCAGCACAAGGAAGTCATGAGCAAGCATGAGTAAGCAATGGAAGGGGAGTACATCATCATCAAATTAGAGGAGAAAATCATCAAATCTTCATATTAAGGGAGGAGTACATCATGGATTTCAAGTAAAGATCATAACATCACAACATGGTTGGCAGCCCCAAGGAGGCCCCATTGCATGCAGTGAGTAAGCTACATCAAAACAAAGAGGTACATAAATTTGCATCATCTATACATTAATGCTATGGCATGGAGTATATTTAAATCTATATTTTAAAGGATAAGTAAGAAAGTTGCATGATGCTAGTGAAATTAAAAAAAGGTACAGATCTAATGAAGTAATGAATCTACCCACATTCTATGTACTTTGAGCCAATCAAATTTTTATCATCAGGATGAAGTAATAATGCATTAAATGTCTTACTGATGTCCCTATTTGATTGGACGGTGCTTTGTTTGTTATATTGCTGCTATCAAAATAGAATGGCAGTGGTGATTTAATGGATCTACAACCTTAAAAACATGGCAACATCGATCCAATAACAAAAAATACATTACAAATGTCAAGCTCATGGTCTCAATGAAATTAATAGTGTATAAAACAATATATGGTGCACAACAACAACAATCATGCAATGATAGCAATAACATTGCATGATGCTCGAGCTCAAATTCAAAATAGTAAGTGTATTAATGTATGATCTAATAGAAGCAACCTCATTGATCATTACCTTTCTCTCCTCCATCATTATAGAAGTGATAACTACCTACAACTATATTTCATAATTCCTCCTTTGAAGTCATAGGTTAGTTTAAAATGAAGAAAGTATACAAACTCACCAATTTAATCCCAGAACATCATATAACTGGAATTAATCATATCTCACAAATGTATAGATTATACTACATACCATTGAATTATATATATAAAGTATAATTATGAGTTTACATCATATATTTAGTCTTAATAAAATCTTATAAAAAACCATAAAACTAACCCAAAATACTTTATCTTAATAAAATCTTAATAAAATAATATATTTAGTCTCAATAAAATCTTATAAAATAACATACATTGTGTGAAGTGTTTGATCTCTCTTTATTTGTTTTGTTGTTGATATTCACTATGTGGTACTCCCCGTTTATGATCATTTCATGAGGAAATGTCTTGATGGCTCATAGACTACAAGCAAGGGAATCGTGCCTTGTTTATGAGCTCACTGTTTGATTACCAGCCAATCAAATAGGGATATGAGGTGCTCAAATAGTGAGCTCATAAACAATGCATGATGCCATAGCTTGCATCCCACAAGCCATCAAGACATTTCCTCATGAAATGATCATAAATGGGGAGTACCACATAGTGAATATCAACAACAAAATAAATAAAGAGAGATCAAACACTTTACACAATGCCCTGAAGGTAATAGAAACAATGCCCTAGCTCTCAATGCTCGCAAGTCATCAAGAATTACAATGAAAAGATGTAAATAATGTCAGTATTAAATAGTGAGCTCATGAACAATGTATGGTGCCCTAGCTTGCAGCCCACGAGCCATCAAGATATTTCCTCATGAAATGATCATAAATGGGGAGTACCACATAGTGAATATCAACACCAAAATAAATAAAGAGAAATTAAACACTTCACACAATATATGTTGTTTTATAAGATTTTATTAAGACTAAATATATTGTTTTATGAGCTCACTATTTGAGCATGTCATGTCCCTATTTGATTGGTTGGTGCTTTGTTTGTTATATTGATGCTATTAGATCAAATAGGGAAATCAATAATAAAATAGGGACATCAAATATGGACATCAGTAATAAAATAATACACTTACTATTTTGAATTTGAGCTCATAAAGATTAAGAAATCCCTATTTTATTATTGATGTCCCTATTTACATCTTTTCATCAAATGACCCAAAAACATCAAGAATGGTCCTATATGGTCACTAATATCCAACTTTCAAAAGAATATGAATGAATGTAAACATACATAAGTGGATGAACATAAATAGTGAAGGTACCAAACATTGCCTAAAGTAATGAAGTGTTGACCCAGGGTTCAATCTAGTATGCTCTTGTATGATCCAAAACCTGCAAGGAAGGAAAAGATGGGATTAGATCCTATTAATATTTTTAGCTTCAGTCGTATGATCACTTATATAATACTTAGATATTGATTAATAATAATATATTATATTTGTATATATATATATATGATATATATATATTTTATATTATATATATTATTATTAATATATATTATTCTAATTTATATTATTCTAATATATGATTGATTAATGAAACATTATAAAATGAAGCTAAATTATTCCTTGTGTAGATAAGATCAACAACATAGAGAACTGAGATAAAAATATCTTTAGTTGAGTTTCTAATATATAGATTTGGATCTAACCGACTTCATGAAAAACCTTTTTGCTATAGGTATGAGTCTATTCTTGAATACCATATACAATCATGATAGTGCTATTACATTTGCAACAATTTGGATAAATCAACATGGTATCAGAGCTAGACCTACAAATATAAGAAAATCAAAGACAACAATAATATTATCATGGGCATTTGTTAATTATCATTGGAGGATGGGCCTGGCCTCTATTCGTGTGATAACTCCTTGGCATAGTTGATATGTTTCCATTTTTTAAGGAGCAGGTTATTGTTATTCTATGGGTTTCTTTAAATCGCTTATTGAAGAAATTACACAATTGATACGTATGAAGATTTATCATTGCTGTGAGGAGATTGAGAATTTTGTGACTTACAGGCTCCATTGATATAAAGAGAAATGCATAATGTTGCTTGGGTGGAATCTCTCATTATTGAACCATCAACCTAAGATGCGTCCAATATAGTGACCACAAATATTGACTTTGAAAAAGTCCATCCACAACAATTTCATGGCTTCATATTCCTCTAAAAAGGATTAACATTGGTGCTCAAATTACACCTATGCACATGGAAGGAAAGTAAAATACAATGGCTGTATGTTTCCTCCATGAAGCATCCAGCCTGGGCTGTATAATAATAAAATTATCATTGTGTTCGACTACTCCAAATGATTGCCATATTGAACAAAGTGAGAATGCATTAAATCGATGCTTGTCATAATTGATCTAGAAGCATCACTAAAGTGAATTTCAAAGTAGAGAAAGCTAAAGTTTTAAGGGTCAAAGATAAATAATTCAAGTTTTAGTGTGAAGTGCATTATGCAGGAACGATGTGTGAAACTGAAAACATAATAACATTGCTAACAATATAATGTATGCACCTTGATAAGATTTGAGGAGTACTCTGTGGAAATGTCTTTTGTAGTAAAATATTGGAACCATAATTATTATTGGTTGAGAATATTGGATGAATCTTACATATTAGAAAACCTTACATACATCAAGATGACACATCAATATTGTGTCAAAAACCTTGAATGGACGACAATTATCACATATTAGAAGCAACACTCTAAGAAATTACACAAGCCAACACAACAACTATGTTGACACCATAATACATGTCGAAAAACTATTATTAAGAGATATGATCTGTTAAAGATATATCTATTATTTGGTTTGAACATGGTAGTGTTCTATGGGAGCGACTTCACTAGTGATATTTGTTAAAAGAAGTGATTATCTTTAAAGAAAGAAGCAGCGATTGGTAAGATGGGTGTTTGTCACTTCTTTGATTTGTAAAGTCATCTAAAGATGTGTATTTAGACTCAATTGTATCCTTCAGGATAGCCATAGTTGTTGAGAATCAATTACTCATGCCTTCTACATTGGGATGTAATACGTTCTAGAAGGAAAGATACTTCAAATGTCTATATATGAAACATCATATCATTCTAGAGAGGAGTTCCATCAATTTCTGGATGTACTAATTGTAGTTGTCAGGTCAGCCAATTGAAGTTACTGGTATAGCGTGAGTTCCCTTATAGGCTCATAATTGTGTTGAATGTGTGCACGGATATTCAAACTATCTATACTTGAGAGCCTCATGGCATCCTAAACAAGTGGTGATTAAAGGGGGGAAGAAATTAACCATTAAAATTGTTATCTCTTAATTATACTATAAACTATAGATTGGTATGCGTACTCATTTGAAAAGCTTTAACTAGTTCATGGAGTTGTCACAAGGATCTAGCCTTCACCTTGTTGCTGTGGAATTTAATATTGCTAGAAGCTATTTATGTCTATATAGACATTTTTAATAAACAATAAGGGATGTGTGTAAAGTGCTAAATAAAAGGGAATAAGAGCTTCATGTTTGAAATATTCTGAGAAAGAGTCTTTGCTGAAGAGTATGTGTATGCAATGAAACTCTGAAGCATAGTGAAAGGCATTGCTTATGATGAAGATTGTGTGAATGCTGAAAATATAAAGATTCTGAAATGTACAGTGTGCTGCAAAAATTAGTTTGATGTTTCAATTGAAGGCTCTGATGCTCAAGGGGTTCAAGTATCACCCAGAGGGCATTATCCTTTGACTACAAGAGATAAGTATTTTATCATTATACCTCTGAGTATTGATCATGAATTTTGTATAGCTAGTTCATGAACTAATATAGAGAATAGTAAATCATGTATGCTTCTATCATTGGTATTTGACTTTGAAATAGTTTAATTTTATGAACTATTTGTAATCTCTTTGAAATGCTTTTAGGATGGATCAAGAAAGATAAGAGATTACATTCATGGAAGAAAGAACTTGATTCTTGCAGTCATGGGACTGAGTTGATGATTGAAGACATTTCTTCGAAGAGGAAGAATTCAAATTTAGAGGGAGTCTGACATTTCATCAAAAGAAACCTTGGATGAGGAGTTCAGAAGATTGATATTTGTTTCAAAAGGAGCCACATCTTTGAGGATTTTGATCATAGAGATGCAAAGGGAGTCAGTACAACATCTAGAGGATATACCTTATTTGATTTCCAAGGATCTTAGTCACATTGATTCAGAGGTAGTAAACCATATCAAGATGGTTTCCCTAGTGACCTTGAAACTATAAAAGGAAAAAGAATTGTGATTCAAATGATGAAATTCCATGTATGTGAACTAGAAGGATTTTATGTAGATATCCAGGTCATGATATTCCTAGATAGATGGTTGGGAATTCAAGAAAAGAGCTTAATGCAGACTAAAGAACAAAGACAGGACTTGCTCACAGAAGGTTGATATTAGATTCAAAGGGAGTATGATAGTTCATCTAAAACAACCTTGGACAAGGAGGTGAGGAGATTGTTACAAGACCTTAAAGGAAGCATCTAGAGGACTATGATCATGAGATTGAGTCTCATGTGTGCTGGTTGAAATGCCATTATGCTATCTCCTACATAACTTTGGGTTCATCTAGAGTGATGCAAAGTATATAAGAGATATAGTACATAAATATGATATTCAAGGTACATTATCACTACATAACAGATGGTTGATATTCTCACCAAGTTTCTTGCTAGAGAGAAGTTTGTGTACTTTTGAGATAAACTTGGTATGATGGAGAATGAAGCCTTAGATGAAAATGAGTTTCAACATCTGTGATCTATTATTTTGTATGTTATTGCATTCTTCTCTTTGATAGAGAAGTCTAAGGTGAAAGCCCTTGTTTCCACCCTCTGGGATGAGCCATGGTGGATCCACACTCTGAGATGAGTCAAGGTGGATGTCATGTGTGTGACTTCATGACTTTATGGGCCCAGCCATCCCATGTACATTTCTTAGAGGTGATGACTTCTTAGACATGAACACTTGTATTTGATGTTACAAGGTAACGATCTTGTAATGAAGATTTGTTATGGTAGATAGTTATATGTCTGTGCACATACCATAATAGGGTTATATGTAAATGGAATGTAATGTTATTATTTACTATATCCTTGTATCATGATCTGAGGTGATATGAAAATCAGGTATCACAATCTAAGGTGATTCCTCATATCAAGGTGATATGAAAACTAGGTATCATGATCAAAAGTGATTCCTCATATCAAGGTGGTATGAAAACTAGGTATCATGATCAAAGGTGATTCCTCATATCAAGGTGGTATGAAAAATAGGTATCATGTATTAGGTGATTCCTCATATCACATGTTAGGTGATATGTAAAACTGGGTATCACATGTTAGGTGATTCCTTATATCACATGTTAGGTGATATGCAAAACTAGGTATCACATGCTAGGTGATTCCTCATATCACATGTTAGGTGATATTGAAAACTGGGTATCACATGTTAGGTGATTCCTCATATCACATGTTAGGTGATATGTAAAACTTGGTATCACGTGTTAGGTGATTCCTCATATCACATGTTAGGTGATATGTAAAGCTTGGTATCACATGTTAGGTGATACTTCATATCATGAATTATGTGATACTCTGTATCACAAGTTAGGTGATACTTCATATCATGATATATGTGATATGTAATTTATTAGTATCCATATGAATCATATTAGGATCCTTCTGAACTTAATATTACATATTGATTGGACCCTATGAAACATATCACATAGTGACATGTCTCTATGCAAACTTATTATCAATATGACAGACATCATGAGATGTATTTTCATTAGACATACCATGGATATTTATGAGCTATGGTGAAAGATCATGTGACTTGATATTCTTGCATATACCATATCTCCTGATATCACAGTGGGGTGATATCCTCTCTCTTTCAAAATTAATGATTTATTACCTTGATGGATTTTATCTTCTCTAGCTAAGAGGGAGTGCTGATGTTTTGTATGGCTATAGTTAGGGTCATATGTGTTGACAAGGGAGACCACAACACATTCTATTTGATCTTCCTCCCTAGCTATAAGAGAGTGTTAATGTTTGTAGCTTCAGTCGTATGATCACTTATATAATACTTAGATATTGATTAATAATAATATATTATATTTGTATATATATATATATATATATATGTTATATTATATATATTATTCTAATATATGATTGATTAATGAAACATTATAAAATGAAGCTGAATTATTCCCTGTGTAGATAAGATCAGAAGGATTTTGATCCTTCTTCGGAAGTTTTCAACAATATGCCGATTTGGGTGAGGCTTCCCAACCTTCCTCTTCATCTTTGGCAAGGTGTTGTCCTGGAAGAGGTGGGGGAGGATCTGGGGGAGTTTTTGATTTTGAATGAGAACACTTCTAATATGTACCATTCTACCTATGCCCGTATTCTGGTAGATATTGATATTTTACAGGGTCTTCCTACTGAAATTAATATTCAGTCATCTAAAGGCTCATGGTTGCAATAGCTGGACTATGAGGGTATCCCCTTTAGATGCAAAAAATATTTCAAAATAGGTCATCATGCTTCAAAATGTAGTTCTGAATTCAAAGTGAAGTTAGGCCCTCATACTTGGTGGAAGGATACCTCCACTAAACATTATATAGTTCTCAAAAGCTCTCTTGTTTCTTCATTGGATTCAAATATTCCTAGGTCCCCTGCTAGTGTTTCTATGGTTGGAGTTCTTGCTAGCCCTGATGTGCCTTTGCAGGGATCTATCTCTCCACCCGCTGGTGGTTCTGTGGTTCCTACCAGGTCTACTGGTGGAATAGTGGACGTTGTTCTTGCCAGCCCTGCTAGTGTGGTTTCTGGTGTTGTTGCTCCTCTTGCTGGAAGTCTAGCAAGCCCTACTCCAGAGTTTGTTTTTCCTGCCACTTCTGCTAGTATGATTTCTACTGTGGGTAATGTTGTCACTGTCCCTCTTTCTAGGAGTTTTTTGGATCCTTTTTTGGGGGCTGTTTCTTTGGATTCAGTTTCCTGGTAGAAGAAGGCAGTGGAAGTCAAAGATAGTTGGATTACTGTCAAAGGAAAAAATTCAAAGAAATCCTCTTCTTTCGATATGACCCTCTGATCTCATAAAAAGGGATCTTAGGTCTAGTGTTTTGGTCTTGGTGTCCCTCCTCCTTTTGGATGGACTATTTTTTTGTGGGTGCTTGTAAATCTATCATTTATGTGATCTTATGGGGTCTGGTCCTTTGCTTTTGGCTAGATTGTTGTACTAATGGAACTTCAATAGACCTATCTTTCATCCTAGATTTGTAAAGGGTTTCAGGGTCCCTTCAAAACCTATTTTTACCTTAATAAAAAACAACATAGAGAACTAAGATAAAAATATCTTTAGTTGAGTTTCTAATATACAGATTTGGATCTGACCGAGTTCATGAAAAACCTTTTTGCAATAGGTATGAGTCCATTCTTGAATACCATATACAATCACGAGAGTGCTATTACATTTGAAACAATATGGATAAATCAATAGATCCAAAGGATCTAAGCAATTCCTGGCACCCTATTACTGATCCTCATCTACAATAATGCATGTGCATAGTCAAGCCATACACTTCTAAAATGAACTATGCTACAGAACATGTGCACCCAGGAAACATATGCATGTAGTGAATAAATCAAGACCAAAATGGAGGAAAAAGTATGATGTCAAATTTGTTATCAAGCAACATCTCATGGGTTGTGAGTCAACATGGTATATATGTTGTTTATACAAGATCAGTAAAAGGACATCTACAACCTCAACAACATGGAAATATTAATCCAATAATAGGAAATACGTTACAAATTCCAAGCTCACGGTCTCAATGAAATAAATAGTGTATAAAACAATATATGATGCCGAAGCTCAAATTCAAAATAGTAAGTGTATTAATGTATGATCTAATAGAAGCAACCTCATTGGTCATTACCTTTGACTCCTCCATCATTATAGAAGAGATAACTACCTACAACTATATTTCATAATTCCTCCTCTGAAGTCATAGGTTAGTTTAAAATGGAGAAAGTATACAAACTCACCAATTTAATCCCAAAAATTCATAACATTGCATTCTTGTTGTTGTTATGGTGCACAACAGTAGCAAGCATGCAATGACAACAATAACATTACATGATGCCTGAGCTCAAATTCAAAATAGTAAGTGTATTATTTTACTACTGATGTCCCTATTTTATTACTGATGTCCCCTAATAACATCAATATAACAAACATAGCACTGGCCAATCAAATAGGGACATTAGGTGCTCAAAAAGGGAGCTCATAAACAATGTATGATGCCCTATCTTGTAGCCCACAATCCATCAAGACATTTCCTCATTAAATGATCATAAACGGGAGTACCACATAGTGAATATCAACTACAAAACAAATAAATAGAGATCAAACACTTCACACAATGTATGTTGTTTTATAAGATTTTATTACTTGACTATATATATATATATATATATATATATATATATATATATATATATATATATATATATATATATATATATATATATATATATATATATATATATATATATATATATATATATATATATATATATATATATATATATATATGAATATATGAAAAGCTTTTAAAAAATGTATCATAATTAAAGACATGTGAATTCATAATGTACTTAATCTGAATGCCAATGTGTAATGTTTTTACTTATGATATTTTGAGACCCCTCTTATGGGAAATTGCAAAACCAATAATATAGTATATGAATTCTTCCTCCTAAAAGAGTTTATGGATACTCAAGTGAGTCTACAAATTTGGGAAGGTGAATTCCAAAGCTTGCATAAATAGTAGGATCAATATTTGTTATACTATTTAGAGTGCTTTTGTCATCATCTAGCAACCTTTTGCACTCTTTCTGTTCACCTTTCTAAAGTTTGAGTGCAACTATTTGCATTCTAACATATATGATAGGTTCATAAATCCTCATCTACTATGTGGCATGAAGCTTCTCAATTACTCCCTCCAAAAAGCCAATTGTAGCCTCCTTTTCTATGTATTGATGTGAAACTATAACAACAAAGTGTGCAAGCTTAAGTAGATTTATCTTTGTTTCAAATTCTGTAATAAAATTGTGATATAACTGAATAAGTGTATCACCACTCAGGAGAACCGCAAGGAGCAAGAACTAATCTAGTTTGAGGGTGAGTTGATGTCATATCTTGCACTCATAGAGATCTACCATGGTGGCATACCATTCTACAAGCTCCGACTGCAATGTCCTCTGCTGCTCCAAATACTTCACACCACCCTCCATTCCTTTCACCTCGAACCCTCTCTGGTTATCTCTCACCCTCTTTGTCTTACCCACTCTTCCCTCTGCTACAAAAAATATATTTATAGCCTGAGACTTGACTAAATATATTGTTTTATTAAGATTTTATTAAGACTAAATATATGATGTAAACTCATAATTATACTTGATATATATAATACAATATTGTGTAGCATAATCTATACATTTGTGAGATGTGATTAATTCTAGTTATATGATGTTTTGGGATTAAATTGGTGAGTTTGCATAGTTTCTCCATTTTAAACTAACCTATGACTTCAAACAGTGAGCTCATAAACAATGCATGATTCCCTAGCTTGCAGCCCATGAGCCATCAAGACATTTCCTCATGAAATGATCATAAATGGGGAGTACCACATAGTGAATATCAATAGAAAAACAAATAAAGAGAGATCAAACACTTCACAGAATGCCTTGAAGGTAATAGCAATGATTCCCTAACTCTCAAAGCTCGTGGGTCATCGAGCATTCCAAATGCAAAGATGTAAACAATGCCAGTATTAAAATTCATATTTTTCCATTAAATCAACAAATGCCATCAAAATAAAATTGAGTTAATGAGAAGACAAAGCTCGAATGCCTACCTCAATTCATAGCTGCCATATAAAGATCAAATGCTAAGGAACTATGTTATAAAATTTCATGCCAAATTTCAAGGCATGAAATTTTATAACTTTACATATATTTTCTTCGACTCCCCCACATTGTAAACTCAATGCTAAGGAGAAAAAAATATGATGTCAAAAAGTATAAAATTTCATGCCTTAAAATTTTATAACATACTTCCTTAGTAGTTGCCATATGACGAGCAGTGCAAGGTGGCAACTTTCCCATTTTACCACAGTTAGGGCCCTCTTTTACCATGCTTTATGAGCTTTATGTTTTTACCATGCTTTATGAGCTTTATGTTTTTTTTTAAGTGAAGAAAAAGATTATCTTAATTTGTTATCTTTAAATTTTATTCATTTTATGATTTTAAAAATTGAAGTAAAAAATATAAACTTTTAGGAAACTTTTACATCTTTTCATGAAATGACCCAAAAATATCAAGAATGGTCATATATGGTCGCTAATAGCCAACTTTCAGAAGAATATGAATGAATGCAAACATACATAAGTGGATGAACATAAATAATGAAGGTACCAGACATTGCCTAAAGTAATGAAGTGTTGACCTGGGGTTTAATCCAGTATGCTCTTATATGATCCAAAACTTGCAAGGAAGGAAAAGATGGGGTTAGATCCAAAGGATCTAAGCAATGTCTGGCACCCTATTACTAATACTCATCTACAATTATGCATGTGCATAGTCAAGATAAACTTCTAAAATGAACTATGCTACAGAACATGTGCACTCAGGAAACATGTGCATGCAGTGAGTAAATCAAAACCAAAATGGAGCAAAAGGTATGATGTCAAATGTGTTATCATGAAACTCCTCATCAGTTGTGAGTCAGCATGGTATATATGTTGTTTATACAAGATCAGTAAAAGGACATCTACAACCTCAACAACATGGAAACATTACTCCAATAACAACAAATACATTACAAATGTCAAGCTCACAGTCTCAATGAAATAAACAGTGTATAAAACAATATTTGGTGCACAACAACAACAAGTATGCAATGACAACAATAACATTGGATGATGCCCAAGATCAAATTCAAAATAGTAAGTGTATTAATGTATGACCTAATAGAAGCAACCTCATTAATCATTATCTTTCACTCCTCTATCATTATATAAGAGATAACTACCTACAACTATATTTCATAATTCCTCCTTTGAAGTCATAGGTTAGTTTAAAATGGAGAAAGTATACAAACTCACCAATTTAATCCCAAAAAATCATATAACTGAAATTAATCACATCTCACAAATGTATAGATTAAACTACATACCATTGTATTATATATATCAAGTATAATTATGAGTTTACATCATATATTTAGTCTTAATAAAATCTTATAAAAAAACATATATTGTGTGAAGTGTTTGATCTCTATTTATTTGTTTTGTTACTGATATTTACTATGTGGTACTCCCCGTTTATGATCATTTCATGATGAAATATCTTGATGGCTCATAGGCTACAAGCTAGGGCATCATGCATTATTTATGAGCTCACTGTTTGAGCACCTCATGTCCCTCATAATCAAATAGGGACATGAGGTACTCAAACAGTGAGCTCATAAACAATGCATGATGCCCTAGGTTGTAGCCCATGAGCCATCAAGACATTTCCTCATGAAATGATCATAAATGGGGAGTACCACATAGCTAGTGAATATCAACAGAAAAATAAATAAAGAGAGATCAAACACTTCACACAATGCCTTGAAGGTAATAGAAAAAATGCACTAGCTCTCAAAGCTCGCGGGTCATCAAGCATTCAAAATGAAAAGATGTAAACAATGCCAGTATTAAACAGTGAGCTCATGAACAATGTATGATGCCCTAGCTTGCATCCTATGAGCCATCAAGAAATTTCCTTATGAAATGATTATAAAAGGAGAGTACCACATAGTGACTATCGACAGTAAAACAAATAAAGAGAGATCAAACACTTCACACAATGCCTTGAAGGTAATAAAAATGATGCCCTAGCTCTCAAATCTCACAAGTAATCAAGCATTCCAAATGAAAAGTTGTAAACAATGCCAGTATTAAACAATGAGCTCATGAACAATGTATGATGCCCTAGCTTGTAGCCTGCAAGCCATTAAGACATTTCCTCATGAAATGATCATAAACGAGGAGTACCACATAGTGAATATCAACAAGAAAACAAATAAAGAGAGATCAAACACTTCACACAATTCCTTGAAGGTAATAGCAACGATGCCCTAGCTCTCAAACCTCATGGGTCATCAAGCATTACAAATGAAAAGATGTAAACAATGCGAGTATTCAATAGTGAGCTCATAAACAATGTATGATGCCCTAGCTTGCAGCTCACGAGCCATCAAAATATTTCCTCATGAAATGATCATAAACGGGGAGTACCACATAGTGAATATCAACAACAAAACAAATAAAGAGAGATCAAACACTTCACACAATGCCTTAAAGGTAATAGCAACAATGCCCTAGCTCTCAAAGCTCGCGGGTCATTGAGCATTCCAAATGCTAATATGTAAACAATGACACTATTAATTACATTCATATTGTGCCATTAAATCAACAAATGCCATCAAAATGAAATTGAGTTAATTAGAAGACAAAGCTCAAATGCCTACCTCAAGTGCTAGTGCCCTCTTCCCACACGGTGTCAGCCTCTTCGCACATGCCAAAATTGAATGCCCTCTTTGCGCCACCAAAAAGTGTAGTGCCATTTTCGCGGCAACTCTTCGGATTCACAAAAATTACAAATGACACTTTTTTTTTCTTTTTTTTGGTTTATAACCAAGTAGGTGTCGCAATTACGATGTTATCATTGCTATTACAACACCATTGGGGACACTTGCAAAAAAAAACACAAATGGTAGTGGCGTCGCAAATTGGCAATGCAATTTGACCCCAAATGTTGTAGTGCACTTTTCAAGATTCAACATTTTTTTAATTTCATCTCAACGAGATCTTCTATTTGAGATCACCTTCACCAGATTTGGAAACAATCAAATTTTTAGCTTCGAACACTATATTGACTTCCTTTATTTGACCAAACTTTGACCATCTATGTATTGAGAAGAGAGGCTCTATTTTTCAAGACTCGAGGTGTTTTTTGGTTCATCTCGACGACATCTTCAATTTGAGACCACTTTCACCAGATTTGGAAATGGTCAAATTTTTAGCTACAAACACTGTACTGACTTCCTTGCTTTAACCAAACTTTGACTATCTGTACTTGAGAAGAGAGGCTCTATTTTTTAAGATTCAAGGTATTTTTTGGTTCATCTCGACAAGATCTTTGATTTGAGACCACTTTTACCAGATTTGTTAATGATCAAATTTTTAGCAACGAACATTGTATTGACTTCCTTGCTTTGACCAAACTTTGACTATCTGTATCTTGTGAAGAAAGGCTCCATTTTTCAAGATTCAAAATTTTTTTTATTCATCTTAATGAGATCTTCTATTTGAGACCATTTTCACCAGATTTGGAAACGGTCAAATTTTTAGCTATGAACATTGTACTTACTTCCTTGCTTTGACAAACTTTGACCGTCTGTATATGTAGAAGAGATGCTCCATTGTGCAAGATTTGAGGTGTTTTTTGGTTCATCTCGATGAGATCTTCAATTTGAGACCACTTTCACCATATTTGGAAATGGTCAAATTTTTACCTATGAATATTGTACTGATTTTCTTTCTTTCACCAAACTTTGACCATTCGTATCTTGAGAAGAGAGGCTCTATTTTTTAAGATTCAAGGTGTTTTTTGGTTCATCTCAATGAGATCTTCGATTTGGGACCACCTTCACCAAATTTGGAAATGACCAAATTTTTAGCTACGAAAACCGTAATGACTTCCTTTCTTTTAAGAAACTTTGACCATCTATATCTTGACAAGAGAGGCTCTATTTTTCAAGATTCAAGGTATTTTTTGGTTCATGTCAATGAGATCTTTGATTTGAGACCACTTTCACTAGATTTGAAAATGGTCAAATTTTTAGCTATGAACATTGTATTGACTTACTTGCTTTGACCAAACTTTGACCGTCCGTATCTTGAGAAGAGAGTCTCTATTTTTCAAGATTCAAGGTGTTTTTTGGTTCATATCGACGAGATCTTTGATTTGAGATCACTTTCACCAGATTTGGAAATAGTCAAATTTTTAACTATGAACACTGTACTGACTTCCTTACTTTGGCCAAACTTTGACCATCTATATCTTGAGAAGAGAGGTTCTGGTTTTCAAGATTCAAGGCCTTTTTTGGTTCATCTTGGTGAGATCTTCGATTTGAGACCACTTTCACAAGATTTGGAAAAAGTCAAATTTTACTATACTGACTTCCTTACTTTGACCAAACTTTGACCATCTGTATCTTGAGAATAGAGGCTTCATTTTTCAAGATTCAAGGTGTTTTTTGGTTCATCTCAACGAGATCTTTGATATGAGACCACTTTCACCAGATTTGTAAATGGTCAAATTTTTAGCTATGTGAGGCCTCACCCCTCACTCGTCATAGTCTTTTAGTTTCTGCACTAGGGATAGACCTACTTGATACTATATGTTGATGCTTTTTGGTTAGACACTTTATGTGATGGATTTCTTTATCTTCATAGTGGCTAGCTACACATTATGATATGATATTATGGTGATTATTGTGACATCCTTATAATTCAACATTATGGTTAATATGTTTCTTATGAATATTAGGATATCTTGATAAAATTTAAATTGTGCAATTAATTAGGAGATGAATGATTAATGCTATTATGTCACTAAGAGCTTTATCAAGTGTTAAATTTATTTCATTACATAATGAGTTATATATGTTTTCACAAATGAATTATTATGCAATGTGAATTGTGACATAATTAGGGATATTGCAGATGAATTATCTTGATCATTAGTGTTATGAATTTACATGTATATTTTCTTGGAATACTGATGTTGGACTTTAGTGTGTAGGGAATTAGACCATGGTAAATTCAGGGAACCAAAGCATAGACATGTGAATTCTATTAGCCAAGGTTGCATCTAATAAGAGACAAAACCTCATTGTAAAGTATTTTATTTGTGAACATTATGTGCATTTGTGTATCTAATTAATATGTTTAAAGTGTAATGTTAATTTCTTTTGAGGATGCCCAAATGGATATGCCACATGGCTTGTTATGTTTTATTCTTGTTGTGTCATTTGACACTTGTATGTGTACTTGTGGCCATGACATGTCCACTTGGGGATTGGATGCCCATCAACCTAGGATAGTACCATGAGGATCCCCATGTGAAATTCCTTGGTTAGGGAGCTTGAGGTAGTTTCACCACAAGGATTTCGAATTTGAACTTAGCATATACCTTTGGGGAGTTAAAAAGGTGCCTAGGGGAGTGTTTAGGCTATTTTTAGTTAGCCCACATGGTATACCTATGGGTAACGGTCATTCTTAACCATAGGACAACTCATAGTTGACCAAAAGGCCCATCCAAAAGTCAATTTTCCAAGACGGCCAAAAATCAACTTTTGGGACCATGTTTTGGTAAGAACACCACCCATTAGAAAGGAAGTCCTTATCCCACCTTTTAAGCTTACCTTTGTAAGAGACCAATTTTGGAAACCTTGTAAGGGACTTAGGGAAGACCACCCAATGATAATGTAACCTCATCCCTAGGAGTTTGTGGGGAGATGTGTGGAGGCCTTTTTAGAGGGGACTCTTCTTTTGGAAGATTTTTAACACCTACTCTCTAACTTAGAGACATTGCTAATTTTGAAGAAGGGGACTTAGGAAAAGAGGAGGCTCTTCATCAAATATCTTCCATAGGCTTGGATCTAGGTTGGTGGCTCCACTTAAAATTCCCATGTAGTTTGTTTTCTTGTGTGTATGATAAATTTGGAAGTTTGTTTCTTCATGTTGCTAGATGTTGAAGATCTTGTGCTTTTATGTTATTAGATAAGTATGTAAATCTTGTGCTTGATGTTGTGGAAGTATTTTTGTATTTGTTAATGTGAAGATTTATGTTTTAGAATTCTTGTTTTGTGATGTTCTATGGGAGTATCAAGGCCACACTCACCCATGGTGGGAAGAGTAGCCTTGAGGGTGAAGGGTTTTGCTTTGGACAGCCATGGGTGTAGAGTCTCTCCTTGGGAAGGAGAAGGAAGAAAGCATGGATGTATGGGGTCTATGTAGCCATGTCTCTCTTTTTTATTTTGGGGGTCATAATGGATTTGTAAGGCTTGAAGCCTTGGGGGACATAAGGGATTTTATTGGGTTGTGAGAATGTGTTTAAGTTGTTTATTTGGGAAATCCATGTGTAGGCTTGTCTCATGTGTTTGGAAATGAGCTTTCTTCCCTTGGTATTTAGTCCACCTTCACCCAAAGATTTGAGTCATTGTGAAACCCATTGTTCTTAACCTTGGAAGGGAGTTTTATGTGTTGTAGATTATTTTGATTTGTTGTTGTTGTTTGGGTTTGTATGTTTGTAATCCTGTATATGTGTTGGTTCCCCTAGCTCGGTGGTGGCTTCTTAGAAGCCTAGGTTGGGAGGTGAGCATCCCATGGTTCATCCATTTTTCATTGTAGGTATAGAAGACATTGAAGACTTCATGTTTGAAGTTGTATTCTTGAAGAGAGAGGATGATCATTTGTATTTTTTTTCTATGTAAAGTGTAGTAGCTATCTCATGTTGAAAAGAGTCCCATATGGATCTCATTTTGAATATTTGTAATAATGTTTTATGTGAGTAACTAAGTATAAGTTTTTATTGATAGTTCCACTTGTTAAAGAATACATTTTACCATCATAAGTACACTTTATGAATTAGAAGACATGAATGTTTAATAGTCTTTCTTATCAATGTAAATGTTGAATCCTTCTCTCTCTTTCCCTAAGAAAATGATTGAGTGCATAAATTGTTTTCTATACCTTTTATTATGGTTAATGAGTAAATGCTTGTGTCATTAAAGTTTGTTGCTTGTAAAAGAGTTTCATATTTGTAGTGAGATTAATATTTTGAAAGGGCTTGAAAAAGTATTATGCAAGTGTTTCTTAAAATTATTATGAATAGAAATGACTATGAAATTTATAGGGATAAATAGGTTTGTACAAAATTGTTAAAGATTAAATAGGTGATATAGTTGTTTTTAAAATAATAGAAAGAAATTTGTTCATAGTGCTACAATGCTTTCATAAAATAAGCTTCTATAGAATACGTTAATAAAATTTTAATTCTGTTTGGTTGCCCTTAAAAGAAAAAAAAAATATAGCATGTTCATCTTTTCCTTTGTTGGAATGATAAATTTATTGTTCAGAATTTTACTACACCTCATTGAAATTTTATTTAAATCTTATTGAAAAGTGCTCATTGAAAAATCTGGAAACTAAATGCATATAAATGAATATGTACAGTTAATATGTTTAATCATACAATACTAGATTAGTTATCAGATAAATGGTTATGCCAATGCACATGTTTTTAGACTTAAATCTAAAAACCCACAAAAAAAATACTATGAAACTAAATATACTTTAGTTGTTAATCTAACTGTTATCTCTTTTTTTCCTTATAATAAAAGAAACTATTCTTTAAAAAAAATAATAATAATATATATTCTTTATGAAGTTTGTTCATTGCTATGTTTAAAAAAAAAGACATATATATATATTATATAAAATATAATATGTAATATATAATAAATATGTATTTCAAAATATATATAAAAAAACTTATTAGAAAAAAGAATATATAGATATATATATTAAATAAATTATTAAAAACAATTTAATAAAAAAAAATTTAAATAGTTTTTTTGGGGAGGTCGGCCTTAGCTACACCCCCCCTCCCCCCCTCTTTCTTAATTGCCATGGGAGAGCCTACGAACTGCACAGCCAAGCTGTGCAGGCCGCGAGAGTGCCCAAAACTGCACAACCTTGCTGTGTAGGCCGCGTAGAAGCCCGCGACTGCACAACAAGACTGTGCAGGCTGTGGGGAAGCCCGTGATTGTACAACCTTGTTGTGCAGGCCGTGGGGTAGGCTGAGACCTGCTTTGTGGGGACGACCGTGGGGTAGAGCCTTCGGCTCCCCTATAAAAAATGTATTTGTTTTTCAATTTTTTTTATTATAATAATAGTCAGCAATAAAAAAAAAAAAATAGAAAAGAAGAAAGATCACTGCTTCAACAAAAAACTTATGTTCTTAGAACAGATTTTTGAATACCCAATGGGTATTGGAATTCAAACTTTAAAACACAAAAGTAAATACTTGTATACCTATGTTCTTGGGAGACCTCCATTAATGGCTGGATTTGAGCTAATGTAGGAGGTATATTCATATGCATATAAACATCTAGTATATATGAATATGAGTATACCTCTTGCATATGTGTCTTCTCCATTGCTAATTTTTCCTCATCTCTGCAAACAAAATAAAAGAGACTAAAAAAAAATAGCCCTCTCCATTAGGGTTTGATATGGGGAAGATTATGTGGCCAAATGAGAAGAAAATGGGAGTTTTGGTATTTTACCAAATCTACCCTAACCCTAAATCTGAAATTAGGGTTAGGGTAGATGGGCCAACCCTCTTGACCATATTTTTGGAATTAACTTTTCCCTCCCATTTTGTTTTTTTGACTTGTCTTGTATTTTAGTATTTTTCTTTAACTATTAGTGTTTGTTATTTACTTGTTTATCTGATTTTTTAAACTTTTGGTGGGAGGTGGGAATTAACTCCCATTATGCTTATTTTTTTTTTTTAATTTTTAATTTTTCCCTTTTGGAGAATAATTTACTTATTCTCTTAAGTATTTGGTTATTAATTAAATTCTTCCTTTTTGGAAAATTTAATTAGCTAATCAATTTTTTGCATAAAGTTAAAGTATATTATTTTAATAAAGTAAATTTTTAAAAAGAGACCCTTAGTGGAGTAATTTAATATTAGTTGATAATGAAATTTATTTCAAATTCTATATATTAATTAAATTTTATTGGATATCCTATGTCTATGGGTTATTTAAATATGAAATTTATTTAATTACAACTTGCGACAAAACTTAGTATAGAGAGAAAACTTGTTGGATCAATTAAAGAAATGCTATTTTTGTTCAATGGTGTTTTTCTAACATCTCGTATAGTCAACCTTTAAATATAATAATAATAAAACCCTTGAATTAATTTTTATAACTTAAAAAAAGAAAAGAAAATTAGTGTGTTTTTGGTTGTAGAAATATGGGCATGACATTTTGGTATCAGAGCCAGGTTAGCGAAAACTTGGTGCCATTAATACCCATTATGTTTCTTATCTAAATTTGACCCTTTTGAAAATTCTAGGATGCCTCCCCTTACGCGTCAAGCTCAAAGATGTAATAGAGGATGAGGATCTAGGTGAGCCCTCTCGGATCACGTGCAAGATGAACAAAGGGTAGAGGTATCAGTAGTTAATCAACAACCTCCTCTTGAATCACCACCAAATCCCAATCAGGAGGTCTTGCTAGCTTTATAGAACCTCATCAGAGTTATATAGGATAGGTTGCCTCCAGTTATCCCTCATTCAAAGCATCAGTTTTTTGGAGGACATAGATTAGAGGCCAGAGAAAGGATTAGGAGCCCTCCACATGATCATGAGGAGGGACAGGGAGCTCATGAGGTGGAATCAGTTCGCATGCCAAAACCACCAACCGAATTTATTCAGAGGGTACCCTGTGATGCTAGGGACCATATTAGAGATCTCCTACAGTTACAACCACCTTTGTATTATGGTTCTATAGAAGGCACAGATGCCAAGGCATGGCTTTTGAGTTTAGATAGGTGCTTTGGGTTACATCATTATGAGAGAAATGTTAAGGCTCAATTTGTAGTACACCTACTGAGAGGAGGTGCTTCCACATGGTGGAAATAGGAATAATTTAAGAACAACACTACCATGGACACTATTACTTTGGAGATCTTCCTAGAGAGGTTCAGAGACAGGTATCTATCAAAGCATTATAGGTAGTGGCACATAGATGAGTTCCATGAGCTCCACCAGAGGGGACTCACAATACTTCAATATGTGAACCATTTCCTTGAGCTATTACCATATGTTGACTATATGAAGCATGAAAAATTATGAGTCAACCATTTTGTCAAAGGACTCAATGATTGGATATCAAGACAGGTTCGGATGACCACTCCAGGGATCCTTCGTGAGGCCCTAGAGATGGCTTTGGTTGTAGAAGATATTCGGGGTAAGTCTCAAGATGCTTGTGATAGGTCTCAAAACTATAACTCCGCATCTTAGTCTCAGGGTCACCAGAAGTGTCACTGGAAGGGTAACAACATGCATTCTTCAGGGTCTTTTAATAAGAACCCACAACAACAGACCCAAAAAAATTAGAAATAGAAACCACAACAGGGTCAGTAGGGCTCTAAGCCCAAACAGTGGCAGGCAAAGGGACTAAAGAAGGACCAGCATCAGCAGTATTCAGATGCACCCCCAACACGGACTTAGTAGTCCTCTCAGGGGGGTTTCAATGGGTCTAGTAGGACTGGTGGACAATAGCACTCTAGGCCATAGGGAGTTCAAACTCACACTCATGGTCCTTTCTATGCTTGTGGTGCCATGGGGCACTTAGCTCATGATTTTCCTCAGGGTCAGATGGCAGGTAGTCAGCGTATGGAAACATTAGAGCCTACAGTTGGAGACTTTGGAAAGTCTCATAGGGTATTTGTAGTGGTTGATAACTGTCAAGCTGAGCATTAGGACACAATTATAGAGGCTATAGGTATGATCAGTGGTATTAGTGTTACCATTTTGTTTGATTTTGGTGCTACTGATTCTTTTATATCTCCTTTTTTTGTGGAGCATTGCGGGCTGGTGGTAGCTAGACAAGAAATTAGTTGGGAAGTGGAGTTAGCATCAAGTTCTAGAGTGTCAATCAACTCCTTAGTAAAGGATAGCCAAGTGTAGATTGGTGACCTAATCACTACTATGCATCTTCATATCACACCTCTTGGTTCTTATGACAGTACTTGGCATGGATTGGCTTTATGCCCAAAGAGCTAATTTAGATTGAAGATAGAAGAGGATTCAGTGCATTGATGATCATGGTACACCTATTTTGATTTGCAAGATTTAGAGAGGCGTCTCTCTTCGTATGATCTTAGCCATGCAGCTTAAGTGGAGCATGTAGAATGGATGTCAGTTATTTTCCATTACTATCATTGATAGAGAGGATGAGGAGGAAAGGGAACCATCTCTCGATGATTATCCTATACTTTAGGAGTTTGTAGATGTGTTTCCTATAGAGCTTCCAAGCATGCCTCCTCATAGAGCATTAGATTTCCATATAGATCTTATGCCAAGAGTTGCTCTAGTTTTAAGGGCACCTTACAGGATGACCACTAATGAACTTAATAAGCTCAAGATCTAGTTAGAGGAACTTTTGGAGAAGGGCCACATTCATCCTAGAGTTTCACCTTGGGGTGCACCCGTTATCTTCCTTAAGAAGAAGGATGGATCCTTGTGGTTATGTATGGATTACCAACAACTAAATAAACTTACCATCAAGAATTAGTATCCGCTCCCCAAGATTGATGATTTATTTGATTAGCTTAAGGGTGCTAAAGTGTTTTCCAAGATTGATCTTAAGTTAGGTTACCACCAGTTATGGATTGTGGATAGCGATATCCCTAAGATTACATTCTGTACCAGATATGGGCATTATGAGTTCACAGTTGTAACTTTTGGTCTCACAAATGCACTAGCAGTCTTCATGAGCCTTATGAATGGGGTATTCCATACCTTCCTTGATAAGTTTTTAGTAGTGTTCCTTGATAATATATTGATATATTCTCAGGATGAAGAGGAGCACGAAGAGAACTTGAGGTAGGTTTTGCAGTGTCTTAGAGACAACTAGTTGTATGGAAGTTTATCCAAATGTGCTTTTTATAGGTTCAAGATTCATTACCTTGGGCATGTTATTTTAGGAGATGGGATCTTAGTTGACCCATCTAAGATTAGAGCCATCATGGATTGGCCTGTACCTACTTCTGTGACCAAGGTCAAGAGTTTTATGGGATTGGCAGGATATTACATATGTTTTGTAGAGGGTTTTTCTAGAGTGGCTCATTACATCACTTCTCTTTAGCATAAGGGAAAGAAGTTTGAGCAGACTGAGAAGCACAAGAGGGCCTTTCAAGAACTCAAGAAGCAACTTACTAGTGCACCTATTCTAGCAGCACCTAATCTATCAACACATTTTGTTGTATGCACAAATGCTTCCTTGGATGGTTTGGGAGTTGTTCTTATCCAGAATGGATGAGCCATTACATATGAGTCAAGGAAACTTAAGACTCATGAACTTAATTACCCTACTCATGACCTTGAGTTAAATATAGTCATTCATGCATTGGTGAGATGGTGGTATTTCCTTTTGGGTCATCAATTTGAGCTTCATTCTGATCATCAAAGTTTACAGTATATCTTCACTTAGCCAAACTTGAATGCATGTCAGTGTAGGTCGATGGAATTCCTATGTGAGTATGATTTTGATGTCCACTACATCAAGGGGAAAGAGAATGTGGTTGCCAATGCTTTAAGCAAGAGGCATCATGGGGCCTACTCCATGACTGCAAGTACAGAGATGAGAGATCAGATATTACACCACTTGCATGAGGATATTTGGTATGTAGAGGTCAGTCAGATTATTTGGTCTCAGAGTACCCTTGAGGGTAAGTTTCAAGATATTCCCTAGATTTTGATAGGCTTTTATGCCATAGAGGATACATCTATGTACCTTCCTCTGGAGATTTGTGATTTTTCATCATGTTAGAGGCTCATAGAGCCCCTTATGTAGGGCATCCCAGAGTCAAGAAGATGCATGCAGATTTGAGGGAATTATATCATTGGCCAGGAATGAGACAAAACATAGCTGAGATAGTGGCATGATGTCTTGAGTGTCAAAGGGTTAAGGCAGAACATCATCATCCTGGTGGTTTTCTTTAGCCTCATGAGATACTAGAGTGGAAGTGGGATGTTATTTCCATGGACTTCATCATTGGTCTCCCTATGTCATCTCAGTGTCATGATGCCATCATGGTGATAGTTGCCAAGTTGACCAAAGTAGCTCACTTCTCATTCATCTGGACCACTTTTATAGGCCCACCAGTAGCATATGTTTTCTTCTGAGATATTGTCAGACTTCATGGAATACCTCATAAGATTATTTATGATCAAGATTCTCTCTTCACATCATCCTTCTAGAGGGGATTACATACAGCTTTGGGCACTAAGCTCAATTTTAGCACTGCTTATCACCCAGAGACTAATGGTCAGACATAGAGGGTTAATCAGGTGTTGGAGGATATGCTCCACATGTATGTCATGGATCATCAGTCTAGGTGGGAGGAGTACCTTCATTTGGTTGAGTTTTCCTATGATAATGGGTGTCACACTTCTCTAGGTATGCCTCCCTATTAGGCATTATATGGAAGACCATGCAGGACACCTTTGAGTTGGGAACACATTGAGGATAGAGGCTCTTTAGGTCTCGAGTTAGTGTGAGAGTTGGACCGGCAGGTGTCTTTGATTAGACAACGTCTGAAGGAAGTACATGATAGATAGAAGAAGTATATAGATGCCAAGAGGGAAGATCATAGTTATCAGGTTGGGGATAGAGTCTTTCTGAGAGTGCGACCACATAAGAGTCCAATCCATTTTGGAAAGGGCTCTAAGCTTGAACCCAGATTTGTTGGTCCTTTTAAGATTCTTGAGTGGATAAGTCCTATTTCCTATCGTCTTGCTTTGCCACCTAGCCTGTCACACATCCATGATGTCTTTCATGTGTCAGTATTGAGGAAGTATATTTTTTATGAGTCTCATATCATAGATTGGGATACCTTGCAAGTGGAGTCAGACAGTCAGTTATCTTTGGAGCCCATCCACATTTTGACATGCTGGACGCTAGTACTTCGAGGCCGAGAGCTGGACCAGGTTAGGGTCTAGTGAGATTTCTATGATGAGGTTATGACATCATGAGATGATGTAGTGTAGATGAGAGCACAATACCCCCATATTTTTTATGAACTCTAGGAGGAAGTTCATGCCTAGGGGGGGACGATGTGAGGCCTCACCCTGAGTTCATCATAGTCTTTCAATTTCTGCACTAGGGATAGACCTACTTGATACTATATGTTGATGCTTTTTGGTTTATAGATACTTTATGTGATGGATTTCTTTATCTTCATAGTGCCTAGATGCACATTATGATATGTTATTATGATGATTACTATGATATCCTTATAATTCAACATTATGGTTAATATGTTTCTTATGAATGTTAGGATGTTTTGATAAAATTTAAATTATGTGATTAATTAGGAGATGAATGATTAATGCTATTATGTTTCTAAGAGCTTTATCAAGTATTAAATTTATTTCATTACATAATAAGTTATATATGTTTTCACAAATGAATTATTATGTGATGTGAATTATGACTTAATTAGAGATATTGCAAATGAATTATCTTGATCATTAATGTTATGAATTTACATGTATATTTTCTTGGACTACTAATGTTGGACTTTAGTGTGTAGGGAATTAGACCATGGTAAATTTGGAGAACCAAAGCATAGACACAGTTCATTTTGTTAGCCAAGGTTACATCTAATAAGATACAAAATGTCATTGTGAAGTATTTTATTTGTGAATGTTATGTGCATGTGTGTATCTAATTAATATGTTTAAAGTGTAATGTTAATTATTTTTTACGATGCCCAAGTGGATATGCCACATGGCTTGTTATGTGTCATTCTTGTTGTGTCACTTGACACTTATATGTGTACTTGTGGCTATGACATGTCCACTTGGGGATTGGATCCCCATCAACCTAGGATAGTACCATGAGCATTTCCATGTGAAATTCTTTGGTTAGGAAGCTCGAGGTAGTGTCACCACAAGGATTTCAAATTTGAACTTAACATGCACTTTTGGGGGGTTAAAAAGGTGCCTAGGGGAGTGTTTAGGCCATTTTTAGTTAGCCCACTTGGTATACCTATGGGTAAGGGTAATTTTTAACCATAGGAAAACCCATAGTTGACCAAAAGGCCCATCTAAAAGTTGGTTTTCCAAGATGGCCAAAAATCAACTTTTGGGACCATCTTTTGGTAAGAACACCACCCATTAGAAAGGAATTCCTTATCCCACCTTTTAAGCTTACCTTTGTAAGAGACCAATTTTGGAAACCTTGTAAGGTACTTAGGGAAGACCACCCAATTAGAATGTAACCTTATCCCTAAGATTTTGTGGGGAGATGTGTGGAGGCCTTTTTATAGGGGACTCTTCTTTTGGAAAAGTTTGAACACCCACTCTCTAACTTAGAGACATTGCTAATTTTGAAGAAGGGGACTTAGGAAAAGAGGAGGCTCTTCATTAAATATCTTCCATAATCTTGGATCTAGGTCAGTGGCTCCACTTGAAATTCTCATGTAATTTTTTTTCTTGTGTGTATGAGAAATTTGGAAGTTTGTTTCTTCATGTTGCTAGATGTTGAAGATCTTGTGCTTTTATGTTATTAGATAAGTATGTAAATCTCGTACTTGATGTTGTGTAAGTATTTTTGTGTTTGGTAATGTGAAGATTTATGTTTTAGAATTCTTGTTTTGTGATGTTCTATGGGAGACTCAAGGCCACACTCACCCATGGTTGAAAGAGTAGCCTTGGGGGTGAAGGGTTTTTCTTTGGATAGCCATGGGTGTAGAGTCTCTCCTTGGGAAGGAGAAGGAAGAAAGGATGGATGTATGGGCTTCATGTAGCCATTTCTCTCTTGTTTATTCTGGGGGTCATAACAGATTTGTAAGGCTTGAAGCCTTGGGGGACATAAGGGATTTTATTGAGTTGTGAGAATGTGTTTAAGTTGTGTATTTGGGAAATCCATGTGTAGTCTTGTCTCATGTGTTTGGAAATGAGCTTTCTCCCCTTGGTATTTAGTCCACCTTCACCCCAAGATTTGGGTCATTGTGAGACCCATTGTTCTTAACCTTGGAAGGGAGTTTTATGTGTTGTAGATTCTTTTGATTTTTTATTGTTGTTTGGATTTGTATGTTTGTAATCCCGTATATGTGTTGGTTCCCCTAGCTCGGTGGTGGCTTCTTAGAAGCCTAGGTTGGGAGGTGAGCATCCTATGGTTTATCCATTGAAGACTTCATGTTTGAAGTTTTATTCTTGAAGAGAGAGGATGATCATTTGTATTTTGTTTCTATGTAAGGTGTAGTAGCTATCTCATGTTTAAAAGAGTCCTATTGGGATCTCATTTTGAATATTTGTAATAATGTTTTATGTTGAGTAACTAAGTAGAAGTTTTCATTGATAGTTCCACTTGTTAAAGAATACATTTTACCATCATAAGTACACTTTATGAATTAGAAGACATGAATGTTTAGTAGTGTTTCTTATCAATGTAAATGTCGAATCCTTCTCTCTCTTTCCCTAAGATAATGATTGAGTGCATAAACTATTTTCTATACCTTTTATTATGGTTAATGAGTAAATGCTTGTGTCAGTAAAGTTTGTTGCTTGTAAAAGAGTTTCATATTTGTAGTGAGATTACTATTTTGAAAGGGCTTGAAAAAGTATTTTTTAAGTGTTTCTTAAAATGATTATGAATAGAAATGACTATGAAGTTTCTAGGGATAAATAGGTTTTTATAGAATTGTTAAAGATTAAATAGGTGATATAGTTGTTTTTAAAACAATAGAAAGAAATCTGTTCATAGTGTTACAATGCTTTCATAAAACAAGCTTCTATGAAATACGTTAATAAAATTTTAATTATGTTTGGTTGTCTTAAAAAGAAAAGAAAAATATAGCATGTTCATCTTTTACTTTGTTGGAATGATAAATTTATTGTTTAGAATTTTACTACACCTCATTGAAATTTTATTTAAATCTTATTGAAAAGTGCTCATTGACAAATCTTGAAACTAAATCCATATAAATGAATATGTACAGTTAATATGTTTAATCATACAATACTAGATTAGTTATCATATAAATGGTTATGCCAATGCACATGTTTTTAGACTTAAATCTAAAAACCCACAAAAAAAATACTATGAAACTAAATATACTTTAGGTGTTAATCTAACTATTATCTTTTTTTTACCTTATAATAAAAGAAACTATTCTTTAAAAAAATAAAATAATATATATTCTTTATGAAGTTTGTTCATTGCTATGTTTTAAAAAAAGACATATATATTATATAAAATATAAAATATAATATATAAAATACATTATATAATATATATAAAAAAACTTATTAGAAAAAAATTTAAAAAATTATATTAAATAAATTATTAAAAAAATTTAATTAAAAAAAAATTTAAATAATTTTTTTTGGGAGGCCGGCCTTAGCTGCACCCCTTCCCCCCCCTCTTTCCTAACTGTCGTGAGAGAACTCACGAACTGCATAGCCAAGTTGTGCAGGCCGCGAGAGTGCCCACGACAACACAACAAGACTGTGCAGGCCTTGGGCAAGCCCGTGACTGCACAACCTTGTTGTGCAGGCCACGGGGCAGGTTGAGACCCACTTTGCGGGAACGACCGGAGAGTAGAGCCTTTGGGTCCCTCCCTAAAAAAATGTATTTGTTTTTCTTTTTTTCTATTATAATAACAGTCAACAATAAAATAAAAAAATAGAAAAGAAGAAAGATCATTGCTTCAACAAAAAACTTATGTTCTTATAATAGATTTTTGAATACCCAATGGGTATTGGAATTCAATCTTTAAAACACAAAAGTAAAGACTTGTATACTTGCGTGCTTGGAAGACCTCCATTCATGGGTAGCTTTGAGCTAATGTAAGAGGTATATTCATAGGCATATATACATCTAGTATATATGAATATGAGTATACCTCTTGCATATGTGTCTTCTCCATTGCTAATTTTTCCTCATCCTTGCAAACAAAATAAAAGAGACTAAAAAAAAATAGCCCTCTCCATTAGGGTTTGATATGGGAAAGATTTTGTGGCCAAATGAGAAGAAAATGGGAGTTTTGGTATTTTACCATATCTATCCTAACCCTAAATCTGAAATTAGGGTTACGGTAGATGTGTCAACCCTCTTGACCATATTTTTGGAATTAACTTTTCCCTCCCATTTTGTTTTTTTGACTTGTCTTGTATTTTATCATTTTTCTTTAACTATTAGTGTTTGTTATTTACTTGTTCATTATGATTTTTTTAACTTTTGGTGGGAGGTGGGATTTAAATCCCATTATGCTTATTGTTTTTTTTTTAATTTTTAATTTTTCCCTTTTGGAGAATAATTTACTTATTCTCTTAAGTATTTGGTTATTAATTAAACTCTTCATTTTGGGAAAATTTAATTAGCTAATAAATTTTTTGCATAAATTTAAATTATATTATTTTAATAAAGTAAATTTTTAAAAGGAGACCCTTACTGGATTAATTTAATTTTAGTTGATAACAAAATTTATTTCAAAGTTTATATTAATTAAATTTTATTGGATATCATATGTGTATGGGTTATTTAAATATGAAAGTTATTTAATTACAACTTGTGGTAGAACTTAGTATAGAGAGAAAACTTGGATCAATTAAAGCAATGCTATTTCTATTCAAAGGTGTTTTTCTAACTTCTCGTAAGTCAACCTTAAATATAATAATAATAAAACACTTTAATTAATTTTTATAACTTAAACAAGAAAAAAAAATTAGTGTGTTTTTGCTTGTAGAAATATGGGCATGACAAGCTACAAACATTGTACCAACTTTCTTGCTTTGACCAAACTTTGACCTTCTGTATCTTGAGAAGCGTGGCTCTGTTTCTCAAGATTCAAGGTGTTTTTTGGTTCATCTCGATGAGATCTTCAATTTGAAACCACTTTAACAAGATTTGGAAATGGTCAAATTTTTAGCTACAAATACTGTATTGACATCTTGCTTTGACCAAACTTTGACCCTCTGTATTTTGAGAAGAGAGGCTCCATTTTTTAAGACTCAAGGTGGTTTTTAGTTCATCTCTATGAGATCTTCAATTTGAGACCACTTTCACTAGATTTGGAAATGGTCAAATTTTTAGCTACGAACATTGTACTGAGTTCTTTTCTTTGACCAAACTTTGACTGTCCATATCTTGAGAAGAGAGGCTCTACTTTTCAAGATTCAAGATGTTTTTTGGTTCATCTCGATATAATCTTCAATTTGAGACCACTTTCACTAGATTTGGAAACGGTCAAATGTTTAGCTACAAACACTGTACTGACTTCCTTACTCTGACCAAATTTTGACCTTCTGTCTCTTGAGAAGAGAGGCTCCATTTTTTAAGATTTAAGGTAGTTTTTGGATCATCTCGACAAGATCTTCAAATTGAGACCACTTTCACCAGATTTGGAAACGGTCAAAATTTTAGCTACGAACACTATACTGACTTCCTTGCTTTGACCAAACTTTGACCATTTGTATCTTGAGAAGAGAGCCTCCATTTTTCAAGATTCAAGCTATTTTGTGGTTCATCTCGATGAGATCTTCGATTTGAGACCACTTTCACCAGATTTAGAAATGGTCAAATATTTAGCTACAAACACTGTACTGACTTCCATGCTTTGACAAAAATTTTGACCGTAACTTGAGAAGAGAGGCTCTATTTTTCAAAATTCAAGGTGCTTTTTGGTTCATCTCAACAAGATCTTTGATTTGAGACCACTTTCACCATATTTGGAAAAGGTCAAATTTTTAGCTATGAACACTATACCGACTTCCTTGCTTTGACAAAACTTTGACTGTCTATATCTTAAGAAGAGAGGCTCTATTTTTCAAGATTAAAGGTGTGTTTTGGTTCATCTTGACAAGATATTTGATTTGAGACCACTTTCACCAGATTTGGAAATGGTCAAATTTTCAGCTACGAGCACTGTACTGACTTCCTTTCTTTGACCAAACTTTGACCATCTATATCTTGAAAAGACAGGCTCCATTTTTCAAGATTCAAGGTATTTTTTGGTTCATCTCGATGAGATCTTTGATTTGAGACCATTTTCACCAGATTTGGAAATGGTCAAAGTTTTAGCTATGAACACTGTACTGACTTCCTTCCTTTGACCAAACTTTGACTATCTGTATCTTGAGAAGAGAGGCTCCATTTTTCAAGATTCAATGTGTTTTTTGTTTCATCTCGATGAGATCTTTGATTTGGGACCACTTTTACCATATTTAGAAATGGTCAAATTTTTAGCTACAAGCACTGTATAAATTTCCTCACTTTGACCAAACTTTGACCATCTGTATCGTGAGAAGAAAAGCTCTTTTATTTAAGATTTAAGGTTTTTTTTAGTTCCTCTCAATGAGATCTTCGATTTGAGACCACTTTCACCAGATTTGGAAATGCTCAAACTTTTAGCTACGAGCATTGTACTGACTTCGTTGATTTGACCAAACATTGAGCATCTGTATCTTGAGAAGAGTGGCTCCATTTTTCAAGATTCAAAGTGTTTTTTTCTTCATCTCGATGAGATCTTTGATTTGAGGCCACTTTCACCAGATTTGAAAATAGTCAAATTTTTAGCTATGAACACTGCATTGACTTCCTTGCTTTGACTAAACTTTGACCATCCATATATTGAGAAGAGAGGCTTTATTTTTCAATATTCAAGGTGTTTTTTGGTTCATCTTAACGAGATCTTTAATTTGAGACCACTTTCACCAGATTTGGAAATGGTCATTTTTTAGCTATGAACACTGTACTGACTTCTTTTCTTTGAAAAAACTTTGACTATCCGTATCTTGAGAAGACAGGCTCCATTTTTCAAGATTCAAGGTGGTTTTTGGTTCATCTCGATGAGATCTTCGATTTGAGACCACTTTCATCAAATTTGGAAATGGTCAAATTTTTAGTTATGAACACTATACTGGCTTCCTTTCTTTGACCAAACTTTGACCGTCTATATATTGAGAAGAGAGTCTCCATTTTTTAAGATTCAAGGTGTTTTTTGGTTCATCTCAATCAAATCTTTGATTTGAGACCACTTTCACTAGATTTGGAAATGGTCAAATGTTTAGCTACGAATGTTGTACTAACTTCCTTGCTTTGACCAAAATATGACCATCTGTATCTTGAGAAGAGAGGCTCTATTTTTCAAGATTCAAGGTGTTTTTTGGTTCATCTCGATGAGATCCTGAATTTGAGACCACTTTCACGTGATTTGGAAATGGACAAATATTTAGCTATGAACATTGTACTGACTGCCTTGCTTTGACCAAACTTTGATCGTCTGTATCTTGAGAAGAGAGGCTTCATTTTTCAAGATTCAAGGTGTTTTTTCTTTCATCTCCACAAGATCTTCTATTTGAGACCACTTTCACCAGATTTGGAAATGGTCAAATTTTTAGCTACGAACACTGTACTGACTTCCTTTCTTTGACAAAATTTTGACGAACTGTATCTTGAGAAGAGGCTCCATTTTTATAGATTCAAGGTGTTTTTTGGTTCATCTTGACGAGATCTTCGATTTGAGACCACTTTCATGAGATTTGGAAATGGTCAAATTTTTACTTACAAACATTGTACTAACTTCCTTGCTTTGACCAAACTTTAACTGTCCGTATCTAGAGAAGAGAGACTCTATCTTTCAACATTCAAGGTGTTTTTTGGTTCATCTCGGTGAGATCTTCGATTTGAGACCACTTTCACTAGTTTTGAAAATGATCAAATTTTTACCTACAAACACTATACTGACTTCCTTTCTTTGACCAAACTTTGACCTTCCGTATCTTGAGAAGAAACACTTTATTTTTTAATATTCAAGGTGTTTTTTGGTTCATCTTGATGAGATCTTTGATTTGAGACCACTTTCACTAGATTTAGAAGCGTTAAAAGTTTTAGCTACGAACACTATACTGACTTCCTTGCTTTAACCAAACTTTGACCATCCGTATATTGAGAAGAGATGCTATATTTTTTAAGATTGAAGGTGTTTTTTGGTTTATCTCCATGAGATCTTTGTTTTGAGACCACTTTCACCAGATTTGGAAATGGTCAAATTTTTAGCTATGAACACTGTACTGACTTCCTTTCTTTGACCAAACTTTGACTTTTTGTATCTTGAAAAGAGAGGCTCCATTTTTCAAGATTCAAGGTGGTTTTTGGTTCATCTCGACAAGATCTTTGATTTGAGGCCACTTTCACTAGATTTGGAAATGGTCAAACTTTTAGCTACGAACATTGTACTAACTTCCTTTCTTTGACCAAACTTTAACTATCTGTATCTTGAGAAGAGAGACTCCATTTTTCAAGATTCAAGGTGTTTTTTGGTTCATCTCGATGAGATCTTCAATTTGAGACCACTTTCACCAGATTTGGAAACGGTCAAATTTTTAACTACGAACACTGTACTGACTTCCTTGCTTTGACCAAAGTTTAACCATCTGTATCTTAATAAGAGAGGCTCAATTTTTCAAGATTCAAGGTGTTTTTCGGTTCATCTAGATGAGATCTTTGATTTGAGACCACTTTCACTAGATTTGGAAATGATCAAACTTTTAGCTATGAACAATGTATTAACTTCCTTTCTTTGACCAAAGTTTGACCATTTGTATCTTGAGAGAGAGGCTCCATTTTTTGAGATTCAAGGTGTTTTTTGGTTCATCTCAAAGAGATCATCGATTTGAGATCACTTTTACCAGATTTGGAAATGATCAAATTTTTAGCTATGAACACTTTATTGACTTCCTTCCTTTGAGAAAACTTTGACCATCTGTATCTTGATAAGAGAGGCTCCAATTTTCAAGATTCAAGGTGTTTTTGGGTTCATCTCGATGAGATCTTTGATTTGAGACCACTTTCACTAGATTTGGAAATGGTCAAATTTTTAGCTACGAACACTTTACTGACTTCCTTCCTTTGACCAAACTTTGACAATCTGTATCTTGAGAAGAGAGGCTCCATTTTTCAAGATTCAAGGTGTTTTTTGGTTCATCTCGACGAGATCTTTGATTTGAGACCACTTTCACCAGATTTGGAAATGGTGAAATTTGTAGCTACGAACACTGTATCGACTTCCTTCCTTTGACCAAACTTTGACGATCAGTATCTTGAGAAGAGAGGTTCCATTTTCTAAGATTCAAGGTGTTTTTTAGTTCATCTCAACAAGATCTTTAATTTGAGACCACTTTCACTATATTTTGAAATGGTCAAATTTTTAGCTATGAACACTATACTGACTTCCTTGCTTTGACCAAACTTTGATTGTCTGTAAATTGAGAAGAGAGGCTCTGATTTTTGAGATTCAAGATATTTTTTGGTTCATCTCCATGAGATCTTTGATTTGAGACCACTCAACAGATTTAGAAACGGTCAAATTTTTTGCTACGAACACTATACTGACTTCCTTACTTTGACCAAACTTTGACCATCTATATCTTGAGAAGGGAGGTTCCATTTTTTAAGATTTAAGGTGTTTTTAGGTTCATGTCCATGAGATATTTGATTTGAGACCAATTTCATTAGATTTGAAAATGGTGAAATTGTTAGCTATGAACAATGTACTGACTTCCTTTCTTTGACCAAATTTTGACCCTTTGTATCTTGAGAAGAGATGCTCTATTTTCCAAGATTCAAGCTGGTTTTTGGTTCATCTCAATGAGATCTTTGATTTGAGACCACTTTCACTAGATTTAGAAATGTTCAAATTTTTAGCTACAAACATTGTACTGACTTCCATGCTTTGACCAAACTTTGACCATCCGTATCTTGAGAAGAGAGGATCTATTCTTCAAGAATCAAGGTGTTTTTTGGTTCATCTCGATGAGATCTTTGATTTGAGATCACTTTCAGGAGATTTGGAAACTGTCAAATGTTTAGCTACAAACACTATACTGACTTCCTTTCTTTGACCAAACTTTGACCATCTGTATCTTGAGAAGAGAGGCTTCATTTTTCAAAATTCAAGGTATTTTTTGGTTCATCTCGACAAGATTTTTGATTTGAGACCACTATCACTAGATTTGAAAATGGTCAAATTTTTAGCTACGAACACTGTACTGACTTCCTTGCTTTGACAAAACTTTGATCATCATTATCTTGAGAAGAGAGGCTCCATTTTTCAAGTTTCAAGGTGTTTTTTGGTTCTTCTCGATGAGATCTTTGATTAGAGATCACTTTCACCATATTTGGAAATGGTCAAATATTTAGATACGAACATTGTACTGACTTCTTTGCTTTGACCGAAATTTGATAGTTTGTATCTTGAGAAGAGAGGCTTTTTTTTTCAATATTCAAGGTGTTTTTTGGTTCATCTCGATGAGATCTTTGATTTGAGACCACTTTCACCAAATTTAGAAATGGTCAAATTTTTTGCTATGAATGCTTTACTGACTTCTTTGCTTTGACCAAACTTTGACCATTCGTATATTGAGAAGAGAGGCTATGCTTTTCAAGATTGAAGGTGGTTTTTGGTTCATCTCGATGAGATCTTTTATTTGAGACCACTGTCACCAAATTTGGAAACGGTCAAATTTTTAGCTACGAATACTATACTGACTTCCTTTCTTTGAACAAACTTTGTCTATCCATATCTTGAGAAGAGAGGATGCATTTTTCAAGATTCAAGGTGGTTTTTAGTTCATCTCAAGGAGATCTTTGATTTGAGACCAATTTTACCAGATTTGGAAATGGTCAAACTTTTAGCTACAAACATTGTTGGAAACTATAATTGAAACCATTGTTGTATTGTCATTGATGTCAAACCTTACCTGATAAGACTGTTGCTCCTTAGGAAAGTACTATATCTATTTGAGTGTTGCTAAGGGGCTAAGCAAGGTTGGTAACAATAGCACCTAGGGAAAGGTTGAGTTATCTTGATACTACAAAGTGTACTTGACTATGTTGCACAATGATGAGATAATGTATTGTTTATCTTAGTAAGACTGAAGACTAAACTGGTAGGCTTAACCGAGTAAAGAATGGAAAAATCATGTTTAAGCCGAGTAATGTTAGTGTCGACCGAGTTAGTATATGCTGAGCAAAATTATAGTGTTGACCGAGCATCAGTAAATTGTCAAGGAAGACAGTGTAAGCTGAGGATACAGTTTTAGTAATGACCAAGCTTTCTACATGAAGATCGAGTGAATAATAACAGTATTGACCGAGCATCAACAATTTTATATTTGAAGAGAATTTAATTTTGGAGCTGACATTGTTGAATTTTTGGATTATGTAAAATGTGTTGACTTTATTTATTGATTGTTTGGAAGCATTAAATGCATTGTAAAACATTTTATTATAAATCTTTAAGAGATTTGAGATGATTCAAGAAAAGGAGTCGAAGAATATGAAGGGGGTAGATTTAATGAATCTGACCTAAGCCTAAGATCTACGAATGAGATTGAGTGGCAAAAGATGAGTTAACCTAATTGAGGAAAATATAAGGGAACCTGAGCATTTTGATATGCATGTACATGGAGAACAGAGAATGCTAAAATGAGAAAGTTTTATTGACTGAATAAGTAGAAAAGGCTGAAGGAGAATTGTGGTGATTGCTTGAAGAAAAGTTCTGAGCAGATCAGAGATGGAAATGGTAAAGTTTCAAAGTCAGTAAACTAGCATTAGTGTATGGAATTGGATTTGATATTTGCAAAGTGAGTTGTATATTTTTCAAATAATACTGCTGCTACTTTCTAACCATTGTAATAGTCAAAATCCTTTTAACAGAGGTTGACCTAACAGTCATACATTAAATTCTTTGAACAAGTTTACATTCTAATGGAGTGTATGTAAGTCCTATGACTAGGCTCACTTTTAACAGGGTGATTGAAATCCTTTAACCGGGTCACACCTGACAGTGTGTATTGTAACCTTTGATAGGGTTGGCTTTTTACCGAGCTCACTTCAGAAGAGTGAAAATAATAGTAGCATGTTACAAAGTGGTTTTTCCCAAATTGGGTTTCCACTATAAATCCTGGTGTTAATACTTGTGTGAATGTTTTGGTTTGAACATTACTATGTTTTGCAAGTTAAGTTACAGCTGGGTAGTGGACTGCATTGTTAGATGCTTCTATTATTGAATCAGTGATGATTGAGTTTTTTTTGGTTTTGGATCTGATTTAAGGATAAGTTTTTGAGATTGTTTTATACATCAGGACCTGAGAACAACTTATTCACTGCCCCTCTCTTTTGTTCTAAATCATATTAACAATTGGTATCAGAGCTTTGTTTCTTATTATTCATGTTGACAGATATCAAGTTTAAAGGGGCTTGAAGCAAATGATCAAGATGTATAAGAAGGAGGTACCGAAGTTGAACAAGGAAAACTTCCACGCATAGCAAAGCTTGATGAAGCTGCATCTGGCCAGTATTGGTGACTCTGCAAAGTACTACATTGAGAACAGTTATGTCTCACTTGTCGCACCTTTGACTATCGAAGAAATGAGAGCCAAGCAAGAACATAATTAGGCAATGTTGGAAATTGCATCTGCCCTAAGCTATCCAGAATTTGAGCACATTAAGGACTGCACAATTGCTAAGGATATGTGGGACACTCTTGCAAGGATCTATGGTGGTGACTTGAATGTGCTAAAAGAAAAGGCCGAGAGTCTTAGAGGTAAGTTTGATGAAATGAGAATGCAAGAAGGTGAAAACATTGCACAATATTATGGTAGAATAAAAGAAGTTGTGAATGCTATTAGAGGAGAAAATGGGGCTATTGATGATGAAACTATAATTGGGAAGTACTAAGAACCCCGCATCCTATATATGCTATTAAGATCCTAACTATTCAAGAATCTAGATGTAACTCTGCTAATGTGCTTACTTTGGAAAGTTTGGTTGGTAAACTAACTGCTTTTGAACTGTGAGGTCCTATCCCAACCCATCCTAGTTCGTCTTTCATTTTGATATTTGATTCATCAGGATGATACCTTTAGTATAGATATTTGATCTATTTTAGTGTACATATGCTATCATTGGATCTTATGACATAGTTGTTATAGATTCTTATGGTGATGACGATTAGTCGTAATTTTATAAATGCTTGTTTTTTAATCCATGATTATATATGATATGTGAATTTTGCATTTTGCATTGTTATGACATCTTTCAGTATAATGAATATTAGTGAAATCATGACTCCATGATAAGTTATGATTACATGCTATGTGGAATACGTAATGTTTTATGAATGCAGATATATATGTATTTGTCGAGTTTAGATGTTACTACTCTATTTTTGAAATGATTATTAATGCAAGATTTTATAATGTACAGACATCAAATTTGAGTGTGCAGGAACATGGTCATGGTTGTAAGTTTGGGAAACAAGATAGGATCTAAGTGCAATCAGTTTGTAACTAAGGTCAACTCTAAGAAGAGTATGACCTCATCGTATTGTGATTTCTTTCATAAGCGTGATGCCTGTGTGTATATGGTTGGCAATGTTTGAAATATATGTTTGTAAGTAAATTTTATTTTTGTGAAAATGTATAAATGTATTTTCCCACAAGGCATACCTAATGTGTTTGCGAAATGTTCTTTAGTGAGGTGTCACTTGACACCATGTTGATGAAGTCGCATGTTGAGTGGAGTATGGACCCCACCCCCCTTCAGTTAGTCTTGAGCATTCTTAAGCTAGGTAGGTTGTTTAAGGGACCAAGAATTGTTGAAACCAATACTCCATTTTCGGATGCATGATTAATTGGGGTTTTTGAGAGGGTTTGTGGAGTCCTAGGTTGTAGTTTAGGTTAAATTTTGGTGCCCCAAGGCTAGTGCTTGGGTTAGGGGGCTTATTTCTTTTATTTTCACTTTCCTAGGCCACTTTTATGCCTCTCCAAATGGGCCATTTCTATTATACACGAAAATGAAGATTGTTGTCTAGGAAGTCTCACCTTTGCATGTGTAAAAATTTATCTCCAAACCTTTAGGAAGGACAAGTGTCACCTTGTCTAGGTTCTAAAAACCTAATTGTTTTGGGAAGGGAGTTCAGAGAAGAATGTTTGAATGACTTTAGGGGAGGGAGACTTGGAAAGAACACACTTGTTCATTTGGCCTAAGTGAGAATTATAGACAGGGAGGAGAGTTAGATGTTTTGGGAACTAAGGAGATTTGAGCATAGCAAGCTTGGGAACAAAGAAAGCTCATCTTCAACTCTTCAAATCAGCCTTGTCATAGGAGGAGGTTGGTGGTTTTCTACTTTGTGATTTTACTTTTATTTTTGTTTATGAATATGCTTTGAAGGAAATGAATTATGAGAAAACTGTAAACTGTTTACCATGTGTGTGTAACTTTTATTCTTTGTTTTCAATTTGGGATTTTTTGCTTTCTATCTTGTTGATTTCTTGAATTGTTCATGTTAAGGGTTTGCAAGTTCAATCCTCATCCTTGGGAGGAATATTAGAGGAGAACTTGGGGTGAAGTGCATAAGTTGAGATTTCCTTTTTGTATGAGTACATGGTTGTATGGGCACCATGAGAACCTACTTATGTTTGCTATGGGGGTCATAAGGAGATTGTGATGCTCATGGATTTGAGTTGTTGGGATGGAAGTGCCTTGTGAAGGCTTGTATATTATGCTGATATGTCATTTACTATAAGTTAGGTGTCTTTATAAGGAAGATCCCACCTTCACCCATTATTTGCACTTTATGAAAGTCTTTTGTGCAGGCTTGGGAAGGGAGTAATTTGTGAAAAAAATCTGTTCCAAATTTGTGATGAATGTTTATGTTTTGTGTTGTTTGAGTGTGTCTAATCCTATACTTGTTTCCCCAAGCTCGGGGGTGGCCATGTAATGGCCTTGGTTGGGAGGTGAGCCTCCATGGCCATGTGAAGAAGGCTTTGTGTTTGCAGGTTTGGTTATTGGCTTGAAGAAGCAGTTCAAGTTTGAAGGATAAATTTAAAATTGAAATTCCTAAAGACTGTTATAAGTGTAATAGGTTGAGAGATTTTTGCTCTATACTTTTGTCCTTCTAAATTGTAATATTTGTGAGCTGGAAGCTGGACTGGTTATTTTGGTTCTTTGTTTTAGCCATGGTAAATGTAATTGCTTCAAACAATAATTTTTTAGTCTTTGTAACTATTAACTGAGTATTAAAATTAATTCTTTGCATACATGTTGGTTAGGTTAGACTTAGACTGGAAAAGTTAGTTTAATTTTATTGCTCAAAAGGAATTAAAATTTTCTGCAAGTAATTAGTTTCCACTACAATTGTAAAATGAAAGATGTCATGTACATGAAGGTAAAAATAATTAAATCTGTATTATTTATTGATTTCTTGTCTAAAAAGCTAAAATTCTTGCAACTATGATTAAGTGATTTAATGCTACTAGAAGACTCTTTTGTTATTTCTATGATTCAGATTTTGCCTTAGGAAATTGTAGTCAAATGTTTTCTTTTTATATTGAAGTGAATAATTCAGAATCAATAGATCAGTGTCCTTTGTTGTAGAATGGATTATATCTTTTTACATCTTGTACATAATCCACTATCAAAAAATGTTGAAATAAAGAAACCTGTAAGTTCATTTGCCAAGAAGAATACAATAGATAGAATTCATTATGAAGGCTAGAGTTTTGCAGAATAATTTAGATGATGTATGCACTATGTCAAACTGTAACTTTAGTCTAGGAAGACAATTAATTGCCTATGTGAGTGAGCTGATCTATATTTTACTTATATTAGGAGGTCCCTAGACCTAACCCATTCTTTACCATAAACCAATACACATATGGAGTTGAGTAAGACTTGTTTCCTTATGTCAATTGGTATAATTATATACAAACTTATAAATCTAAAACAGTAAGCTACTTTAATAACAGTGACAAATGTATTTTGTATCTCTCTTTATGTTAATCAAACTGAAGGCTATATTTGAAATAATTAAACAAGAAGCTATGTATAAAAAAAAAATATATACATAGCTTTATAAAATCATGCTACACTTCTATTGAGAATCCCGCTTTTATCAATGATGAAATAAAATATATAATGTATTATACTTATAATAATGTACAATACATAATAATTGTATTACCACTAAACAAAAATAATATATAATATTATATTATATATAATATATTATACTGTAATGAACATTGTATAAGATATAATAAATAATAATATATTATATATATTCGTATTGCAACCTTAATAAAATAATTAGAAAATTCTATATAATATAATATTATATATATTATATACTATACAATAAATATTGTATAATATATAATATAAATAATATATATTATAAAAAAAAGAAAACGTAATGCCGATTTTTGTTTTTAAAAGAAATATATTGCAAAGCAAGGGGGGGGGGGGGGGAACCCCCACTATGTTACTTCGGTGCTGTGCGCGCTAACAGGGCTGTCGTGACTCTATGTCATAGCAGTGCCGAAGCATTATCATGGCTTAGAGCCACGGTAGTGACTGCAGTCACTATCATGATTGCAGGCACGACAGTACCTTAGCACTGTTGTGGCTACAGTCACGGCAGTGACTGGTCACTGTCATGACCTAGCCACAGCCAAGGGGTTTTAAACCCACCCTAAATCATCTGCAAAATAAATTCAAATGACTTTTAAAAAAATGCGGCTCACTTAGGGTTTCATACCCTGCCAATGCAAAATAAAACATAATATATATTATAAAAAAATGCAATTCGATATTAAAAGATGATCACATTAAAAGATGATCATAGAGATTTTTGTTTAGCAAAATATTACTAGAACGGCTATGTTGTATACATTGAAATATGAGATGAAATTTTAAGAAAAAGCCATTAAATTTAAACTGAAGCTCAAATTACTTTTGCCATATTAAAATGGCAGTTCATATATGATCAAGATGCAACCAATCTGTTAAAATAGATATGGTCCATTTTCATCTAAATCAGATGTCCAAGACTGAAATAGATGTTAAGCACATTCGTACCAACATGGTAGATCTTCAAATTGAAAGAGAGAGATTCTCTTATGGTATAAGAGATCCCTTTCTCTGCTTTTCCCTCTCATATTCTGAGATATTCAGCTTAGTTCCACATCTTCAACCTTCCCCAGACCTGCACCCACAAAAATAAAAGAAAGAAAACAACAGTGAGAGATTTTTAGGGTTTGGAGAAGTTTTATTAAGGCCCCAAACCCTAATTTTGAATTAGGGTTTGGAGGGCCCATTCAATATTATTTAATTTGATTTAAGTAGTTATGTTTCTCTTATGAATTTAATTATTGTGTAAGTTGTAGCCATTTATATTTATTGTATATAGATAGAGAAATTTAATTAGTGTAATGCTATTTTGTTTCTTTAAGATGGTAATATATTTGTGAAAGGAATTCTTTTGAAGTTAGTAAATTTTAATATGTTAATAATAATTAAGTTTAATAGTTATGGTAAATTTTCTCATCTTTATGTTTTAACAATATCGTTAATTATATTAGGTAATGGATTTATTTCTTAGTAATTTTTAATTCAAAGAATTGTAAGTTGCAATAAGTCATTATTGTTCTTTAACTTGTTTATTATTATTTTGGTTAAATTCTTATAGTAATCTAAATCCCTTTTTTTCTACACAAATTTTATATGAGTAAATTTAGGAATGTTATTTCATTATAATAAATAAAATTATTAACCTTAGTATTAATGAATTAGCATTTCATAAGGTTTATCAATTTGGAGAAGAAAACGTAATTAATTTGAGTATTAGCTATGACTATTATTTGTAGGTTTATCTCTATATAATTTATCCTTTAGTGAATTAAATCACTCCTTGTGTACACTTAGGGATAGACCATACTATCTTATAATCAAACATCGAGATGAAGGGGAAAGTTTATTTCTCCTTTGAACTTTTACTTTTCCCTTATCACCTAATGACTTCCACCGTGAAAGGGATGAAGGCATGCCAACGCTTATCTTACGATTCCTTATGTGTCATTGGGTGACTCACCTAAGTGAGCTTACAATCCCAAAGCTTCACATCGAAGGACTTTTTGTGTAACCTAGTTGTCCTAGGTGTATGTTAACGTTGTTTTAAAAAAAAATTATTGTTGTGTTTTTGTTCAATTTATTTTGGGCATTACATTCTGGTATCAGAGCACAGTTTCTACTCTAGGAACCTTTTAACCCATTATGTTTGCCTAACTTATACTTTTTTTTATCCTTAGTGTAGGATGCCTCCAGTCACACATAGTGCTCATCAGCGTGGGCATAGACCTAGAGGCAGACGTGTGGCAGTAGAGGGGGATGAGAAAGTAGTCAAGGGGCTAGGTGATGAGCAGAGGCCTCCACTCTCACCGCCACCTAATCCCAATCAGGATGTCCTTAATGCCTTATAGAATCTAGTCAGTATTATCATGGATAGGTTACCTCTAGGAGGCTAGTAGGCCAGACACCGAGAGCGGAGTAGGAGTCCCCCTCCTAGATGAGTAGCAGAGAAGGCAGTTCATGAGGGTGAGTTGGTGCACAGGCTGGAGTCACCATCAGGGCTAGTCCCGAGAGTACCTCATGACATAGGGGACCTGATCAGAGACCTTATCAAATTATAGCTGCCACCCTTTTCAGGATCCACGATTGGGATAGAGGTAGAGGCTTGGCTTTTAATCCTCGAGTGTTGCTTTGGGTTGCGTTCTTATGAGAGAAACCTTAAGGCTTGCTTTGCAGTACACATGCTGAGGGGTAATGCAACCACTTGGTGGAAGCAGGAGGAGGTCAAGAGTCACCTTACCATGGACACCCTCACTTGGGAGATCTTCAAGAGATTTCAAGCCTGATATATGTTAGAGCATTTTAGACAGTGTTGCATCGACAAGTTTCATGACCTCCAGTAGAGAGGCATGTCAGTAACTCAGTACAAGAGCAATTTTCTCAAAATACTTTCTTATGTGGACTACATGAAGGACAAGAAACTCTAGGTCAACCGCTTCATCAAGGGGTTGAACTATGCCATAGCTAACAAAGTGAATTGGTACTTGTAGGAGATCTATGTGATACAGTGGAGAGGGCCATGGTAGCTAAGGAGATCCATAATAGATCTCACGATGCCTAGGACTGGTCATAGAACTAGCATGCCACATCTTAGTCTTCTAGTTTCCATAAGTCCCATTGGAAGGGGAACCCTAAGAACTCATCAGGATCATCTAGGGCACCCTAGCAGCAGCAGTAGCAACCACAATAGTCTCAGTAGAACTAGAGGTAGAAATCTTCTTAGGGATAGCAGGGCTCTAAGCCCAAGCAGTGGCACTCATAGGGATCTTGATGAGATTAGAGGGGATAGTCTCAAGCTTCTAGAGGTAGATTCAATTGGTCTAGTGCTACAGGAGGACAACAATAGTCTAGGCCTCAGGGTATACAGCTATAGGCTAGAGGACCGTGCTACACTATGGTGCCATGGGGCACATAGCTAGGGATTGTCCTACAGGCCATTCAACTGGTAGTCAGAGAGTGGCAGCCTCTGAGCCTACTATAGGAGACATGGGTAGAGCACATAGGGTGTTCGTAGTGGTTGATAACCACTAGGCTGAGCACCAGGCTACAGTCATTGAGAATGCAGGCACGATCAGAGGTAGTAGTGTTTCTATCCTTTTTGATTCTGGAGGCACCGACCTTTTTATTTCACCTTTCATAGTGGAGCAATGTAGGCTAGTGGCAGCTAGGTAGGATGTTAGTTGGGAGGTTAAGTTAGCCTCAGGAGCTAGGGTATCCGTTAGTTCCTTGGTGAGAGGTTGCTAGTTATAGATTAGAGACTTTACCACCACAGTTGACCTTCGTGTCATGCCACTTGGATCCTATGATATCATTCTCAGCATGGATTGGATCTATTCACACAAAGCCAAGATGGATTACGGAAAGAAGACAATGGAGTGCTTTGATGATGAGGGGGTGACCTCAGTTATTGCAGGAGTTTAGAGACCTATATCCCTTCATATGATTTCTGCTATGAAGCTTAAGAGGTGCATGTGGAAGGGATGTCAGTTATATGCTATCACTATCAGTGACAAAGAGGAGGAGGTAGAGAAGGAGGCTTCTCTTGATGACCACCCTATTCTATAAGAGTTTTTAGATGTTTTCCCTTCATAGTTATTGGGTATGCCACCACCTAGGGCAGTGGACTTTCATATAGATCTTGTTTCAGGAGTAGAGCCAGTTTCTAGAGCACCCTATAAGATGACTACACATGAGCTCAACAAGCTCAAGATTTAGTTAGAGGAGCTCTTGGAGAAAGGGCACATTAATCCTAGTGTATCTCCATGGGGTGCACCTATCATCTTTGTTAAGAAGAAGGACGGATCTCTTAGGTTGTGCATGGATTATCGACAGCTGAACAAGGTGACCATCAAGAATCGGTATCCCCTTCCTAGGATTGATGACTTATTTGATCAGCTTCAGGGAGCCTGAGTGTTCTCAAAGATAGACTTGAAGTTGGGATATCACCAGTCGAGGATCATGGATAGTGACATCCACAAGATTGCATTTCGCACATGTTATGGACATTATGAATTCATGGTGGTACCTTTTGGACTTATGAATGCTCTAGCTATATTCATGAGTCTCATGAATGGAGTATTTCATTATTTTCTAGACAGATTTGTGGTGATATTTCTGGATGATATATTGATATACTCTCAAGATGAGCATGAGCATGAGGAGCATTTGAGACAGGTTTTGTAGTGGTTGAGAGATAATCAGTTGTACAATAGCTTTCCGAAGTGTGCATTCTTTAGGATAGAGGTTCACTATTTAGGCCATGTGATATCAGGAGATGGGATCTCAGTAGATCCATCTAAGATTAGGGTGATTATAGATTGGCTAGCACCTACTAGCGTGAAAAAGGTTAGGAGCTTCATGGGCCTTGCAGGCTATTACAGACATTTTTTTGAGGGTTTTTCTAGAGTGGCCCATCCCATCACTTCCCTTCAAAGGAAAGGGAAGAAGTTTGAGTGGACAGAGAGGTGTGAGAGAGCTTTCCAGGATCTCAAGAGAGCACTTAATAGTGCACCTATACTTGTGGCACCTAATCCTTCAACAAACTTTGTGGTATGCACAAATGCATCTTTAGATGGGATTGGGGTAGTACTAATGCAAGATAGTCGGGCTATTGCCTATGAGTCCAAAAAGCTCAAGACTTATGAGCTTAATTATCCTACCCATGACCTTGAGCTAGAAGCATTGGTACATGCCTTGATGAGATGGTGACACTTCTTACTAGGCCATAGATTCGAGCTTCATTCAGATCATCAGAGTCTCCAGTACATATTCACACAGCTGAACCTCAATGCTAGACAAAGGAGATGGATGGAGTTCCTATGCGAGTATGACTTTGACATTCACTACATCAAGGGTAAGGAGAATGTGGTAGCAGATGCCTTGAGTAGGAGACGTCATGAGCTCTCAGCTTTGACTAGTAGTACAAATTTGAGAGGGTACATACTGCAACACTTACAAGAGGATGCCTTCTATTCAGAGGTTAGATAGATGGTTAAGGATTAGAGACCCCTTGAGGGGAAGTTCATCGATTATACCCTAGATTTTGATGGCCTTCTTCATCATAGAGGATGCATTTATGTACCTTCTTCTAGTGGGTTGCAGGATTTCATCATCCTCAAGGCTCATAGAGCTCCTTATGCAGTGCACCCCAGAGTTAAGAAGTTACATGCAGATTTGAGACAGCTTTACCACTAGCCAGGTTTGAGGACACACATTGCAGAGTTAGTGGCTAGATGCTTAGAGTGTCAGTGGGTTAAGGTAGAGCACCATCATCCAGGTGGACTTCTACAGTCTCATGAGATTCCAAAGTGGAAGTGGGACATTATATCCATGGATTTTATAGTTGGTCTTCCTATGTCATCTTGTTGCCATGATGCCATTATGGCGTCAGTGGATAGGTTGACTAAGGTAGCTCACTTCTCACCCATACACACTACTTTCACAACACCTGCAGTGGCACAAGTATTTTTGAGGGATATTGTTAGACTTCATGGCATCCCACACACAATCATATCAGATAGGGACTCACTCTTTACTTCATCTTTTTGGAGAGAGCTACAGACCATCTTGGGCACTAGGCTCAATTTCAGTACAGCATATCACCCAGAGATAGATGGTCAAACTGAGAGGGTTAATCAGGTGTTAGAGGACATGCTACACATGTATGTGATGGATCATCAGGTTAGGTGGGAGGAGTACCTACATTTAGTAGAGTTTGCCTATAATAATGGGCATCATTCATCTTTGAGTATGTCTCCATATCAGGCCTTGTATGGCAGATCTTGCAGGACACCATTGAGCTAGGATAGGATAGAGGACAGAGTTTCCATTGGTCCAGAGTTGGTTAGATAGATGGATCAGTAGGTATATCTGATCAGGCAATGTCTTAGAGAGGCCCAGGATCGATAGAAGAAGTATGCAGATGCTAGGAGGGTGGATAGAGAGTTTATGATTGGCGATAGTCTTTTTGAGAGTGAGGCCGCATAAGAGCCCAATCCATTTTGGAAAGGGTTCTAAGTTGGCCCCTCGCTTTGTTAGACCTTTTGAGATTTTAGAGAGGATAGGCCTAGTAGCATACCATTTAGCTTTGCCACCTAGCCTGTCACACATCCATGATGTCTTTCATGTGTCTATTTTTAGAAAGTATATATATGATGAGTCTCATATTATTGATTGGGATGCTTTATAGGTGGAGTCAGACAAACAACTAGCTTTGGAGCCAATACGTATTCTAGCTTGTAGGACCTTGGCCCTTTGAGGTTGAGAGCTGGACCAAGTTAGGGTCCAGTGGGATTGCTACGATGAGGACACAGCTTCATGGGAGGACATAGCATAGATGAGAGCTCAGTACCCCCATCTTTTTGATGAACTCCAGGAGGAAGTTCATGCCTAGGGGGGGAGGATGTGAGGTCCTATCCTGACCCATCCTAGTTCAACTTTCATTTTGACATTTGATTCATTAGGATGATACTTTGAGTATAGATATTTGATCTATTTTGGTGTACATATGCTATCATTGGATCTTATGACATAGTTGTTATAGATTCTTATGGTGATCACGATTAGTCATACTTTTATGTATGCTTGTTTTTGATTCCATGATTATCTATGATATGTGAATTTTGCATTCTACATTGTTATGACATCTTTCAGTATAATGAATATTGGTGAAATCATGACTCTATGATAAGTTAGGATTACATGCTATGTGAAATACATAATGTTTTATGAATGCAAATATATATGTATTTGTCAAGTTTAGATGTTACTACTCTATTTTTGAAATGATTATTAATGTGAGATTTTATAATGTACTGACATCGAATTTGAGTGTGCAGGAACATGGTCATGGTTGTAAGTTGGGGAAACAAGATAGGATCTAAGTGCAATCAATTTGTAACCAAGGTCGACTCTAAGAAGAGTATGACCTCATCATATTATGATTTATTTCATAAATGTGATGCCTGTGTGTATATGGTTGGCAATGTTTGAAATATATGTTTGTAAGTAAATTTTATTTTTGTGAAAATGTATAAATGTATTTGCGCACAAGGCATGCCTAATGTGTTTGTGAAATGTGCTTTAGTGAGGTGTCACTTGAAACCATGTTGATGAAGTCGCATGTTGAGTGGAGTATGGACCCCACCCCCCCTCCTTAGTTAGTCTTGAGCATTCCTAAGCTAGGTAGGTGGTTTAAGGGACCAAGAATTGTTGAAACCAATACTCCATTTTCGGATGCATGATTAATTGGGGTTTTTGAGAGGGTTTGTGGAGTCCTAGGTTGTGGTTTAGGTTGAATTTGGTGCCCCAAGGCTAGTGCTTGGGTTAGGGGGCTTATTTCTTTTATTTTCACTTTTCTAGGCCACTTTTATGCCTCTCCAAATGGGCCATTTTTGTTATACACGAAAATGGAGATTGTTGTCTTGGAACTCTCACCTTTGCATGTGTAAAAATTTATTTCCAAACCTTTAGGAAGGACAAGTGTCACCTTGTCTAGGTTCTAGAAACCTAATTGTTTTGGGAAGGGAGTTCAGAGAAGAATGTTTGAATGACTTTAGAGGAGGGAGACTTGGAAAGAACACACTTGTTCATTTGGCCTAAGTGAGAATTAGAGAGGGGGAGGAGAGTTAGATGTTTTGGGAGCTAAGGAGATTTGAGCATAGCAAGCTTGGGAACAAAGAAAGCTCATCTTCAACTCTTCAAATCAGCCTTGTCATAGGAGGAGGTTGGTGGTTTTCTACTTTGTGATTTTACTTTTATTTTTGTTTATGAATATGCTTTGAAGGAAATGAATTATGAGAAAATTGTAAACTGTTTACCATGTGTGTGTAACTTTTATTCTTTGTTTTCAGTTTGGAATTTTTTGCTTTCTATCTTGTTGATTTCTTGAATTGTTCATGTTAAGGGTGTGCAAGTTCACTCCTCATTCTTGGGAGGATTAGAGGAGAACTTGGGGTGAAGGGCATAAGTTGGGATTTCCTTTTTGTATGAGTACATGGTTGTATGGGCACCATGAGAACCTACTTATGTTTGTTATGGGGGCCATAAGGAGATTGTGATGCTCATGGATTTGAGCTATTGGGATGGAAGTGCCTTGTGAAGGCTTGTATATTATGCTGATATGTTTTTTACTATAAGTTAGGTGTCTCCATAAGGAAGATCCCACCTTCACCCATTATTTGGACTCTATGAAAAAGTCTTTTGTGCAGGCTTGGGAAGGGAGTAATTTGTGAAAAATCTCTGTTCCAAATTTGTGATGAATGTTCATGTTTTGTGCTGTTTGAGTGTATCCAATCCTATAATTGTTTCCCCAAGCTTGGAGGTGGCCATGTAATGGCCTTGGTTGGGAGGTGAGCCTCCATGGCCATGTGAAGAAGGCTTTGTGTTTGCAGGTTTGGTTATTGTCTTGAAGAAGTAGTTCAAGTTTGAAGGATAAAGTTAAAATTGAAATTCCTAAAGACTGTTATAAGTGTAATAGGTTGAGAGAGTTTTGCTTTATACTTTTGTCCTTCTAAATTGTAATATTTGTGAGCTGGAAGCTGGACTGGTTATTTTAGTTCTTTTTTTTAGCCATGGTAAATGTAATTGCTTCAAATAGTAATTTTTTAGTCTCTATAACTATTAACTGAGTATTAAAATTAATTCTCTGCATACATGTTGGTTAGGTTAGACTTAGACTGGAAAAGTTAGTTTAATTTTATTGCTCAAAGGGAATTAAAATTTTTTGCAATTAATTAGTTTCCAGTACAATTGTAAAATGAAAGATGTCATGTACAAGAAGGTAAACATAATTAGTTCTGTATTATTTATTGATTTCTTATCTAAAAAGCTAAAATTCCTGCAACTATGATTAAGTGATTTAATGCTACTAGAAGACTCTTTTGTTATTTCTATGATTTAGATTTTGCCTTAGGAAATTGTAGTCAAATGTTTTCTTTTTATATTGAAGTGAATAATTCAGAATCAATAGATCAGTGTCCTTTGTTGTAGAATGGATTATATCTTTTTACAGCTTGTGCATATTCCACTATCAAAAAATGTTGAAATAAAGAAACCTATAAGTTCATTTGCCAAGAAGAATACAATAGATAGAATTCATTATGAAGGCTAGAGTTTTGTAGAATAATTTAGATGATGTATGCACTATGTCAAACTGTAACTTTAGTCTAGGAAGATAATTAATTGCATATGTGAGTGAGCTGATCTATATTTTACTTATATTAGGAGGTCCCTAGACCTAACCTATTCTTTATCATAAACTGATACACATATGGAGTTGAGTAAGACTTATTTCCTTATGTCAACTGGTATAATTATATACAGACTTATAAATCTAAAACAGTAAGCTACTTTAATAACAGTGACAAATGTATTTTGTATCTCTCTTTATGTTAATCAAATTGAAGGCTATATTTGAAATAATTAAACAAGAAGCTATGTATAAAAAAATATATATACATAGCTTTATAAAATCAAACTACACTTCTATTGAAAATCCTGCTTTTATCAATGATGAAATAAAATATATAATGTATTATACATATAATAATGTATAATACATAATAACCATATTACCACTAAACAAAAATAATATATAATATAATATTATATATAATATATTATACAATGAACATTGTATAATATATAATAAATAATAATATATTATATATATTCGTATTGCAACCTTAATAAAATAATTAGAAAATTCTATATAATATAATATGATATATATTATATACTATACAATGAATATTGTATAATATATAATATAAATAATATATATTATAAAAAAAAGAAAACAAAATGCTGATTTTTGTTTTAAAAAAAAATATATTGCAAAGAAAGGGGGGGGACCAAAATCCCCCTGTGTTACTTCGGCGCTGTGTGTGCTAACAGCACTGTCGTGACTCTAAGTCACCGTAGTGCTGAAGCACTGTCATGGATTAGAGCCACGATAGTGACTACAGGCGCGACAGTGCCTTAGCACTGCCGTGGCTACAGTCATGGTAGTGACTTGTCATTGTCGTGACCTAGCCATGGCCAAGGGGTTTTAAACCCGCCCTAAATCATCTACAAAATAAATTCAAATGGCTTTAAAAAAATGCAGCTCACTTAGGGTTTCATACCCTGCCAACGCAAAATAGAAAATAATATATATTATAAAAAAATGTAGTTCGATATTAAAAGATGATCACAAAGATTTTTATTTAGCAGAATATTACTAGAATGGCTATGCTGTATACATTGAAATACGAGATGAAATTTAAAAAAAATTCCATTAAATTTAAATTGAAGCTCAAATTACTTTTGCCATATTAAAATGGCAGTTCATATATGATCAAGATGCAACCGATCTGTTAAAATAGATCTGGTCCATTTTCATCTAAATCAGATGTCCAAGACTGAAATGGATGTTAAGCACATTCGTACCAGCATGGTAGATCTTTGGATTGAAAGAGAGAGATTCTCTTATGGTATAAGAGATCCCTTGCTCTACTTTTCCCTCTCATATTCTGAGATATTCAGCTTAGTTCCACATCTTCAACCTTCCCCAGACCCGCACCCACAAAAATAAAAGAAAGAAAACAATAGTGAGAGATTTTTAGGGTTTGGAGAAGTTTTATTAAGGCCCCAAACCCTAATTTTGAATTAGGGTTTGGAGGGCCCATTCAATATTATTTAATTTGATTTAAGTAGTTATGTTTCTCTTATGAATTTAATTATTGTGTAAGTTGTAGACATTTATATTTATTGTATATAGATAGAGAAATTTAATTAGTGTAATGCTATTTTGTTTCTTTAAGATGGTAATATATTTGTGAAAGGAATTCTTTTGAAGTTAGTAAATTTTAATTTTTAATATGTTAATAATAATTAAGTTTAATAGTTATGGTAAAGTTTCTCATCTTTATGTTTTAACAATATCGTTAATTATATTAGGTAATGGATTTATTTCTTAGTAATTTTTAATTCGAAGAATTGTAAGTTGCAATAAGTCATTATTGTTCTTTAACTTGTTTATTATTATTTTGGTTAAATTCTTATAGTAATCTAAATCCCTTTTTTCTACACAAATTTTATATGAGTAAATTTAGGAACGTTATTTCATTATAATAAATAACATTATTAACCTTAGTATTAATGAATTAACATTTTGTAAGGTTTATTGATTTGGAGAAGAAAACGTAATTAATTTGAGTATTAGGTACGACTATTATTTGTAGGTTTATCTCTATATAATTTATCCTTTAGCAAATTAAATCACTCCTTGTGTACACTTAGGGATAGACCATACTATCTTATAATCAAACATCGTGATGAAGGGGAAAGTTTATTTCCCCTTAGAACTTTTTCTTTTCCCTTGTCACCTAATGACTTCCGCTATGAAAGGGATGGAGGCACGCCAACACTTGCCTTACGATTCCTTATGTGTCATTATGTGACTCACCCAAGCGAGCTTATGATCCCAAAGCTTCGCATCGAAGGGATTTTTGTGTAACCTAGTTGTCTTAGGTGTATGTTAACGTTGTTTTAAAAAAAAAATTATTGTTGTGTTTTTGTCCGATTTATTTTGGGCATTACATGAACTCTCTAATTATGATAATTTCACTGTTGGAAGTATTGAAAATGTTGAATTTGCTTTCAAGTCACAGCTAGTTCTAAATAAACCAAAGAAAGAAAAAGAAAGATGCATCAGTGAAAGTGAAAGTGAAAGTGATAGTGACACTTTTGATGAAGACGTAGATGATCTAGAAGCTCTTATGGCTAGAAGACTGAGAAGGGGGAAAAGGAAAGTATAAATGTAAACTCCCTATTATATGTTTTTCATGTAATAAAGTTGGTCATATAGTTGCTAGATGTCCTAATAGGAAGGATAAAGATGATCAAAGGTAAAGAAAATAAAAAGAAAGAAAAGATGACAGAAGCTACCGATGGAACAAAGATTACAAAGGAAAAGGTAAGAAATCTTGTTAAATTGTTGAAAAAGAGATTGACACTGATAGTGATGATTTTGAAATTGAGGTAGTCTATGTTGCAATGAAAGATGAATCTAATGAGGATGAGAAAATTGCATTGATATCCCATGTGAACAAGAATGATAAATGGATTATTGATAGTGGCTATTCACATCACATGACTGGTGACAAAAATAAGTTTGAAACCTTACATCATTACAGAGGTAAAAGTGTAAAATTTGGTAATGATGCACCATGTCCTATTAGAGGAAAAGGTTTGATTGAAATGACTGATAAGATATCTTGTGAAAATGCATATTGTGTTGAAGGTCTTAATTACAATTTGTTAAGTGTTGCTCAACTTAACAAAACTGGTTACCGAGTGGAATTTCATCACAAGCAAGCTAAAATATTTAATGCTACTGGAGAACTGATTGGAAGTGGAGATCAGACTAGAGGTAATTTGTTCTATCTTGACCTATCTAAGGAAACATGTTTGATTGCACAACTTGATGATATTTGGTTATGGCATAAAAGGTTGTGTCATGTTAACTTTGACAATCTGGTAGAGATAAGTAAGAAGAAAAAGGTAAGATGTCTACCTAGATTGAAGAAACTTGAGAATGTGATGTGCAAGGAATGCCAGTTAGGAAAAATGATGAAGTCAAGTTTCAAGAGAAAATCCTTTACTTCTAAAAACATTTTAGATTTGGTTCATACTGACCTTTATAGACCTATGGGTGTACAAAGTTACTGTGGTGCTAGATACTTTATCTTATTTGTTGATGATCATACTAGGATGATGCATGTGATGTTTCTAAAAGAAAAAATTGAAGCTTTTCAATTCTTTAAGTGGTATTTGGCTAAAGTTGAAAAGGAGATAGGTAGGAACCTGAAATGTCTTAGATCTGACCGAGGTGGAGAATTTACATCAAATGAATTTAATCTATTTTGCAATGATAGAGTAATTAAAAGATAGATGTCTACACCTAGAACACCTCCACATAATGGTATAGCAAAAAGGAGAAATAGATCTATCTTGGATTGTGCAAGGACATTGATGATTGAAAAGAATGTGGTACAAAAATATTGGAAAGAAGCTATAAGCACTGTTGTCTACACTCTTAACCGGGAAGAGATCAAGAAAGGTACAAATCTGACACCCTATGAATTATGGCATGGACATGCACCAAGTGTTAAATACTTTAGAATCTTTGGAAGTAAGTGTTATATATTAAAAGACACTAGGAATAGAAAATTTGATGCTAAGAGTGATGAAGGCATATTCCTAGGGTACTCCACAAAAAGTAAAGCTTATAAGTGTTTGAACTCTAACACTAACAAAATTGTGGAAAGTGTGAATGTCAAAATTGATGAGTATGCCAAAAGAAATGAAGTTGACAACAAAAGAGAACCAGAAGATTATAGATCTTTTGTGTACATTGAAGAAGAATAAGAGGTAAGTAACAGACTTGCACTTGATGTTGAGTCTCGGGTAAGCAATGCCGAGCGACAAACAGAAGATGCCGAGCATCAGGAAAACAGTGTCGAGAGAGAACAAGAACATGCCGAGCTACAAGAAAATGCTGTTGAGTATTAGCAAGAGGTTGCCGAGAATTCTGAAGTTGAATTTGACAATCTTCCTAAGGAACATGGTGAAGTAGAGGAGAGAACAGCTGAACCTATCTTGGAAAAATATGTAAGAATACATCATAAGCCTGAACAAATAATTGGAGACAAAAATATTGGAATCTAGACCAGAAGTAAGACTAAGGATCCAACATGTCTACTATGTGAATTTGAACTGAAGACAACTAGAGAAGCATTAGAGAATGGAGACTGGATACAAGAAATGAATGAAGAAATTGACCAGATTGAGAAGAATGATACTTGGACTCTGGTGCTGAGACCTGAAAACAAAAATGTTATAGGAACAAAGTGGGTATTTCAGAATAAGATGAATGAAAATGGTGAAATCACTAGGAACAAAGCTAGGTTGGTATGCAAAGGCTATGCACAAGAAGGAATAGATTATGGGGAGACATTTTCCCCTGTAGCTAGATTGGAAGGAGTAAGAACTTTGCTTGCATATGCTACTTATAAAGATTTCAAGGTATATCAAATGGATGTCAAGTCTGCATTTTTGAATGGTATACTAGAAGAAGTTTACATAGAACAACCAAAAGGTTTTATTGATCCAAACATAAGACACATGGTGTGCAAACTGAACAAAGCATTATATGGATTGAAGCAAGCTCCCAGAGCATGGTATGAGAGGTTGCACAACTACTTGATAGAGATTGGATTTTCAAAAAAAAATGACACAAGCAATCTGTACATGAAGGATGAAGAAGGTAAAGGTATCCATCCTGTTAGCAAAATTTTTTGTTGATGACATTATTTTTGGTGGACAAGATGCATCATGTAAAAATTTCTTAAATGAAATGCAAACTGAATTTGAAATGAGTATGTTTGGTGAGATCAAATTCTTTGTTGGTTTACAAGTATATCAGAGGAAGAATGGAATTTTCATTACATAGTCTAAGTATGTTAATGAAATACTAAAAACTTTTGGGATGGAAGATGCTAAACTAGTGGGAACTCCTATGGTTATTGGACAAAAGTTATCTAAGAATGATGATGCTGTAGAAGTGAATCAGACTTTGTATAGATCCATGATTGGAAAATTGTAGTGTGTTGTACATAGTAGACCAGATATTGCATTAGCTATTGGGATTGTGGCAAGATTCTCTGCCAATCTTAAAGAAACACATATGATGGCCGTGAAAAGAACTATGAGATACTTGAAAGGAATTGCTGACTATGGTCTATATTATAAGAAGGATGAAAAATTTGAACTCTGAGTTTATATAGATGTTGATTAGGCAAGAAATGTAGATGACAAAAAGAGTACTAGTGGTGGAGCTTTCTTTCTTGGATAGAGATTAGTCTCCTGGACAAGCAAGAAACAAAATTGCATTTCCCAATCTACTGGCGAGGCCAAGTATGTTGCTGTTGTAGTAAACTGTTCAAACTTGGCATGGATAAAACAATTGTTGATAGGCATGAAAGAAGAAATCATTGAACCTGTTGTTATTTTCTGTGACAACACAAGTGCTATCAATATTTCTAAGAATCCAGTGATGCACACTAAGACCAAGCACATTGCAATCAAGTATCACTACTTGAGAGAATTAGTACAAGATAAAGAAGTCCGAATGGAATATGTGAATACAAAAGAACAATTAGAAAACATATTCACTAAAGCTTTACCTAGAGAAGCTCATGAGTATTTGAGAAGTCAATTAGGGGTTCTTCCCCTAACTGAGGCTACCTAGACAAGCTAGGAGCACTGCATCAAATGTGCTACAGCAGAATATTTGAAAAATTGATGCAGAAGATTGTCACACTTTAGGGCTAGCCTAGAGTTGTGAAGAGAAGCAAAGACAAGGAATCAGTCATAAACAAGATGATAGAGGGAGAAACACTGAGCTGCACAAATATTATCTACATCTGATGGATGTATGTTTTAGTTGCTACTTTGGCATTTTTGTCAAAGAGGGAGATGAACTGATATGATAACACATGATATGAATTGATATGATAACACATGATACTGAAAAGTAAGAGGGAGATGAACAGATGAACTAATGGGAGATGAACTGATGGAACTGAAGATAAGGATGATGAATTGAAATGAAGAATCAGGATAGAGGGAGATCTGAATACTTCTGACAGTCATAGAAGTGAGGCTTACAGGATTCTAAATTAGAATGAAGCTAAGGATATTATAAAATAATTTTCTGATGGACAGATAAGTTTTTGGATTGGTTGGTAATCCATGTGTTATTCAGGTGATATCATATGGTGTTGCCATCAATGCCAAAGAGGGAGATTGTTGGAAATTGTAATTGAAACCATTGTTGTATTGTCATTGATGTCAAACCTTAACTGGTAAGACTGTTGCTACTTAGGAAAGTACTATATATATTTGAGTTTTTCTAAGGGGCTAAGCAAGGTTGGTAACAATAGCACCTAGGGAAAGGTTGAGTTATCTTGATACTGCAAAGTGTACTTGACTATGTTGCACAATGATGAGATAATGTATTGTTTATCTTAGTAAGATTGAAGACTAAACTGGTAGGCTTAATCGAGCAAAGAATGGAAAAATCATGTTTAAGCTGAGTAGTGTTTGTGTCGAATGAGTTAGTATATGCCGAGAAAAATTATAGTGTCGACCGAGCATTAGTAAATTGTCGAGGAAGATAGTGTAAGTCGAGGATATAGTTTTAGTAATGACCGAGCTTTCTACATGAAGACTAAGTGAATAATCACAGTATTGACCGAGCATCAACAATTTTATATTTGAAGAAAATTTAATTTTGGAGCCGACATTGTTGAATTCTTGGATTATTTAAAACGTGTTGACATTATTTATTGATTGTTTGGAAGCATTAAATGCATTGTAAAATATTTTATTGTAAATCTTTAAGAGATTTGAGATGATTCTAGAAAAGGAGTCGAAGAACATGAAGCGGTTAGATTCAATGAATCTGACCTAAGCCTAAGATCTACGAATGAGATTGAGTGGCAAAAGATGAGTTAACCTAATTGAGGAAAATATAAGGGAATCTGAGCATTTTGATATGCATGTACATGGAGAACAGAGAATGCTAAAATGAGAAAGTTTTATTGATTGAATAAGCAGAAAAGGCTGAAGGAGAATTGTGGTGATTGCTTGAAGAAAAGTTCCAAGCAGATCAGAGATGGAAATGGCAAAGTTTCAAAGTCAATAAACTAGCATTAGTGTATGAAATTGGATCTGATATTTACAAAGTGAGTTGTATATTTTTCAGATAATACTGTTGCTACTTTCTAACCATTGTAACAGTCAAAATCCTTTTAATAGAAGTTGACCTAATAGTCATATGTTAAAAAATTTAAACAAGGTTGCATTCTAATGGAGTGTATGTAAGTCCTATGACTAGGCTCACTTTTAATAAGGTGATTGAAATCCTTTAACCGGGTCACACCTGACAGTGTGTATTGTAACCTTTGATAGGGTTGGCTTTTTACCGAGCTCATTTCAGAAGAGTGAAAATAATAATAGCATGTTACAAAATGGTTTTTCCCAAATTGGGTTTCCACTATAAATCCTGGTGTTAATACTTGTGTGAATGTTTTGGTTTGAACATTACTATGTTTTGCAAGTTAAGTTATAGTTGGGTAGTGGACTGCATTGTTAGATGTTTCTATTATTGAATCAGTGATGATCGAGTTTGTTTTGGTTTTTGATCTGATTTAAGGATAAGTTTTTGAGATTGTTTTATACATCAGGACCTGAGCATAATTGATTCACCCCCCCCTCTCTATTGTTCTAAATCATATTAACAAACACTGTATTGACTTTCTTGCTTTGACCAAACTTTGACTATTTGTATCTTGAAAAGAGAGGCTCCATTTTTCAATAATCAAGGTGTTTTTTGGTTCATCTTGATGAGATCTTTTGATTTGAGACCATTTCACTAGATTTGGAAATGGTCAACTTTTTAGCTACAAACATTGTACTGACTGCCTTGCTTTGACCCAACTTTAACTATCTGTATCTTGAGAAGAGAAGCTCTAATTTTCAAGATTCAATGTGTTTTTTGGTTCATCTCATAAGATCTTCGATTTGAGACCACTTTCACCAGATTTGGAAATCGGTAAACATTTATCTACAAACAATGTACTCGACTTCGTCGCTTTGAAAAAACTTTGACCATTTGTATCTTGAGAGGAGAGGCTCCATTTTTTAAGATTCAAGGTGTTTTTTGGTTTATCTCGACAAGATCTTTGATTTGCAACCACTTTCACCAGATTTGGAAATGGTCAAAGTTTTAGCTATGAACACTGTACTAGCTTCCTTGGTTTGACAAAACTTTGACCCACCATATCTTGAGGAGAGAGGCTCTATTTTTTCAAGTTTCAAGGTGTTTTTGGGTTCATCTCGACGAGATCTTCAATTTGAGACCACTTTCACCAGATTTGGAAATGGTCAAATTTTTAGATACGAACACTGTACTGACTTCCTTGCTTTGACCAAACTTTGACAGTCCGTATCTTGAGAAGAGAGACTCCATTTTTCAATATTCAAGGTGTTTTTTGGTTCATCTCAACGAGATCTTCAATTTGAGACCACTTTCACTAGATTTGAAAACCGTCAAACTTTTAGCTATGAACAATGTACTAACTTCCTTACTTTGACCAAACTTTGACCATCTGTATCTATAGAGAGAGGCTCCATTTTTCAAGATTCAAGGCATTTTTTGGGTTCATCTCAATGAGATTATCAATTTGAGTTCACTTTCACTAGATTTGGAAATGGTCAAATTTTTAGGTATGAACACTGTACTGACTTCCCTGGTTTGACCAAACTTTGATTGTCTGTATCTTAAGAAGAGAGGCTCCATTTTTCAAGATTCAAGGTGTTTTTTGGTTCATGTCGATGAGGTCTTTGATTTGAGACCACTTTCACAAGATTTGGAAATGGTCAAAATTTTAGCTACGAACACTGTACTGACTTCCTTGCTTTGACAAAACTTTGACTATTCATATATTGAGAACAGAGGCTCCCTTTTTCAAGATTCAAGGTGTTTTTTTGTTCATCTCAGTGAGATCTTTTATTTGATACCACTTTCACTAGATTTGGACATGGTCAAAGTTTTAGCTACGAACACTTATACTGACTTCCCTTGTCTTGACCAAACGTTGACCATCTGTATCTTGAGAAAGAGGCTCCATTTTTTGAGATTTAAGGTGTTTTTTGGTTCATCTCCATGAGATCTTCGATTTGATACCACTTTCACCAGATTCAGAAATGGTCAAATTTTTAGCTTCGAACACTGTACTGACTTCCTTGCTTTGACCAAAATTTCACCTTTTGTATCTTGAGAAGGGAGGCTCTATTTTTCAATATTCAAGGTGTTTTTTGGTTCATCTTTATGAGATCTTCAATTTGAGATCACTTTCACAAGATTTGGAAATGGTCAAATTTTAGCTACAAACACTGTACTGACTTCATTTCTTTGACCAAACTTTGACCTTCCGTATCTTGAGAACATAGGCCTCATTTTTTAGTATTCAAGGTGTTTTTTGGTTCATCTCAATGAGATCTTCAATTTGAGACCACTTTCACCAGAGTTGGAAATGATCAATTTTTTTGCTACGAATACTGTACTGACTTCCTTGTTTTAACCAAAATTTGACTATGTATCTTGAGAAGAGAGGCTTCCATTTTCAAGATTCAAGGTATTTTTTAGTTCATCTTGATGAGATCTTTGATTTGCGACCACTTCAACAAATTTGGAAATGGCCAAATTTTTAGCGACGAACACTGTACTGACTTCATTGGTTTAAAAAAACTTTGGACCCATGGTATGTTGAGAAGAGAGGCTCTTTTTTTCAAGTTTCAAAGTGTTTTTTGGTTCATCTCAATGAGATCTTTGATTTGAGACCACTTTCACTAGATTTGGAAATGGTCAAATTTTTAGATACGAACACTGTACTGACTTTGTTGCTTTGACCAAACTTTGACCATTCGTATTTTGAGAAGAGAGGCTCCATTTTTCAAGATTCAAGGTGTTGTTTTGTTCATCTCGATGAGATCTTAGATTTGAGACCACTTTTACCTGATTTGGAGACGGTCAAATTTTTAGCTACGAAAACTATATAAACTTCCTTGCTTTGACCAAGCTTTGACCATCCATATCTTGAGAAGAGAGGCTCCTTTTTTCAAGATTCAAAGTGTTTTTTGGTTCATCTCAATGAGATATTTGATTTGAGACCACTTTAACCATATTTGGAAATGGTCAGATTTTTAGCTACTAACACTATTTTGACTTCCTTGCTTTGACCAAACTTTGACGGTCCGTATCTTTGGAAGAGAGGCTCCATTTTTAAAGATTCAAGGTGTTTTTTTGGTTCATCTTGACAAGATCTTCAATATGAGACCACTTTCACCAGATCTGGAAATGGTCAAATTTTTAGCTATGAATACTATACTGACTTCCTTTCTTTGACCAAATTTTGACCATCCGTATCTTGAGAAGAGAGGCTCCATTTTTTAAGATTCAAGGTGGTTTTTGGTTCATCTCGACGAGATCTTGGATTTGAGACCACTTTCTCCGGATTTGGAAATGGTCAAATTTTTAGCTACAAACACTGTATTGACTTCCTTGCTTTGACCAAACTTGATTGTGTGTATCTTGAGAAGAGAGGCTCAATTTTTCAAGATTCAATGTATTTTTTGGTGCGTCTCCAAGAGATCTTCGATTTGGGACCACTTTCACCAGATTTAGAAATGGTAAATTTTTTAGCTACGGATATTATATTGACTTCCTTGTTTTGACCAAAGTTTGACTTTCTACATCTTGAGAAGAGAGGCTCCATTTTTTAAGATTGAAGGTGTTTTTTGGTTCACTTGATGAGATCTTTGATTTGAGACCACTTTCACCAGATTTGGAAGTTGTCAAATTTTTAGCTACGACCACTATCTGACTTCCTTCCTTTGACCAAACTTTGGTCGTACATAACTTGAGAAGAGAGGCTCTATTTTTAAGATTCAAGGTAATTTTTTGTTCATCTTGATGAGATTTTTAATTTGAGACCAATTTCACCAGATTTGGAAACAGTCAAATTTTTAGCTACGAACACTATACTGACTTCCTTGCTTTGACCAAACTTTGGCCATCTATATCTTGAGAAGAGAGGCTCTATTTTTCAAGATTCAAGGTGTTTTTTGGTTGATCTCAATGAGATCTTCGATTTGAGACCACTTTCACTAGATTTGGAAACGGTCAAATTTTTAGCTATGAACACAGTACTGACTTCGTTGCTTTGACCAAACTTTGACTATCTGTATCTTGAGAAGAGAGGCTCCATTTTTCAAGATTCAAGGTGTTTTTTGGTTTATCTTGACGGGATCTTTGATTTGAGACTGCTTTCACCATATTTGGAGAAGGCCAAATTTTCAGCTACAAACACTGTATTGACTTCCCTACTTTAACCAAAATTTGACCATCTGTATCTTGATAAGAGAGGCTCTATTTTTCAAGATTCAAGATGTTTTTTGGTTCATCTCGACGAGATCTTTGATTTGAGCCCATTTTCACCAGATTTGGAAATGGTCAAATTTTAACTACGAACACTGTACTGATTTCCTTACTTTGACCAAACATTGACCATCCGTATCTTGAGAAGGGAGGCTCTATTTTTCAAGATTAAAGGTTGTTTTTGGTTCATCTTTAGGAAATATTTGATTTGAGACCACTTTCTCTAGATTTGGAAATGGTCAAATTTTTAGCTACAAACACTGTACGGACTTCCTTACTTTGACCAAACTTTGATCGTCAGTATCTTGAGAAGAGAGGTTCCATTTTCCAAGATTCAAGGTGTTTTTTGGTTCATCTCGATGAGATCTTTGATTTGAGACCACTTTCACCAGATTTGGAAATGATTAAATTTTTAGCTACGAACATTGTACTGACTTCCTTTCTTTGACCAAACTTTGACCATTTGTGTTTTGAT